>APFE031601212.1:0-34251 GCA_000404065.3 Pinus taeda | reverse complement strand
GAGAATCCTGGTTGGTAGAGAGTGGAGGGATGGATAATCGTTTGAGGGGAGGCTCAATGGTCCTTTGTTCGAGGGGAGGATTGTTGGGTATACGACCAATAGTCCCACATTGACTAGAAGTGGGGAGGATCATGGGTATATAAGGATGGACAAATATCTCCATTGGTATGAGGCCTTTTGGGGTAAGTCCAAAAGCAAACCCATGAGGGCTTAGGCCCGAAGTGGACAATATCATACCATTGTGGAGATATGTGGTGTCTAGAGTCCTTACAATCCAATAGAGTGAACACTTGATCAGGCATTGCTTGAGGACAAGTCATTTTTGGCGGGGAGGATTGTGATATCCCAAGTTCCCCAAATTTCTAAGGAATATTGTAATTCTTCAATTTTTGGCATTAGAGACAACTTTGGCATTTGGGACTTAGGAGAAATGAGAAAATCAATTCCTTCGTGGGATATGGGGGGCGCAGAGAATGAATTTGCACTCCCTTACGAAGCATGCACTTGTGGGAAGAGAAGAAAGAAGAGCGAAGGTGTGTCAGTGGAGAATGGGACCCACAAGAAGAGAGAGAGGAAAAAAGCATAAATAGAGGACGAGGACCTCCATTTTGGGTGTTTTATCACTTTAAATTCAAAATCACATTTCTCTTGTAGCTGCTTAACTCAAGACAACCAATGTTGTTTAGCACATGAATTTCCAAGCAGGAATCCAACCCCTTCTTTGGAGAACCTTATGTGTCTCCCTAGTAGGGAGGACGGAGACTATACCAGGCTTCTTCCAAGTTATTTGACTAGTGCTCCAATTAAGTAATGCACATTTTTCCTAGGCGTAGAGGGCCACACGTGGAGAAAAAATTCGTAGGTGTGGAAGGGATGATTGATCCTGGTTTTTGGCAAGAGATACATTCATCTTGATGGTAAGATTCTTAGTGGATTCGTCAAGGGTGAATGTGAAGGATTCCAGAGGATCAAATTACACAAATTATGGCTTACACAGAGGGTCATTGAAAAGCTTGTGTAGAGGTGGAGAGGCTGGGTGTTTTGGGAGAGGTGAGTTGGAGAAATAAGAAGATTTTTGAGTAGAATTCTTGCAAGAAATTTAGATTTGGCACCTATTCAACATAACATTTCCCATTAGTGTGTTTTGCTTTATAAAGAGGATAGTACACACTTTTTAGGGGCTCCTAGGGCGGTTGGAAATAACCCAAACCATTTTTGGGTTTTTTCGAGTTTTTTTAGAGGAGTTTGGGGTTAATTTCATAGAATTTTCTAGGTGATATTTTTGGTATAAATTAGTGTTCCAGTGAAAAACCAATAGAAAAAAAATTACTGGAGGAGGGTGCAGTTCACTCTAGGACCATTTCCATCATTTGGGTCCATGAGATATTTCTAGGTTTGGTTGGGCTTATTAACAAGAGGTGCTAGCTAAAATTTCATAAGTTTTTGAGCACATCTAAGGGTTGAATTCCTATTTCCTTCCAGCAGTAGTGGAAGTAATTTTTTGGGTCAGCGCAGAGGTTTTTGGTGGAGTCATTCCAACAATTGGGCATCACAATTCCAACTTGGATTTTGCTTAACTTGCTATAGTAAGACCAGGTTCCTCTTTCCATACTCATTGTACTCCATTTTTCTTAGAAATAAATAAAATGGCTTAGTTATTTTCCCTATTTCTTGTGTTTTATTAACTGGTGCATGTGTAGTAAAATTTTACTCGATGTAGCTTAGCTCATGTATCTGTTATTTGTTGTAAATTTCAATTTGGAATATTATAGGAAGAGATGTCCATGTGGTCCCCCTATGCATATTTCATTAAAACACAACCTGTCCTAGATCCTCCAATTCTTCATGGTAATTTCTTGGTACGTTCTACATGCATTTTGCTTGGCCTCTTGCATATTTCACTCGCCTTTGTTGATATGCTTGTCCATAATGGTAATCATTATTAGTTGTAGGCTCCTACTATGATGGCCATCACAATTAATTTGTTCCTCTCTTATATTTAAGCAACTAATATTATGGTGATTTTACGGTTTTGGTTATCGTTTTCACCTTTTCCCCATGCAACCTTCTATATCCATATAAATTGCACTATGCATATCCCATTTGATGGCTTTGTCTCAATGCTTCCCATAGGTCCTAAGCATGTAAGCCCCCAGGTTCCCTTGAATAATGTCTTTGAATTTCATAATGATCGCCACTACACATTGTTAATTAGAATTTTGTGCCTTGAATCTCAAGTGGAACTCCTTTGGGATACAATCATCCAACGCATGCATTCAGCTAGTCACTTCAATGATGAAGCAAACACTTTTCACTCTATGATGGATGAACTAAGGCTTGAATGTGATAAAGATCTCCATAAGTAGATATTTCCAACACCTTCAGATATAACATCATCTCCTATATTATATTATTCCTTATTGACCTCAATGTTCCATCAATAACAATAGGATAAAATGTTGGAATAGTGGAACAACCCTCACAAATTCTAGGTCCCTCTTAATGCAATGTTTTTATATATTAATATTAGATGTTTTTTTTTTTATAAAGACTATTAGGGAAATCTTTTTGATAAAAATATGCACCTCCTGTAGTAGTTGGAATCATAGTTCTCTATGGAATGGATGTTTTGGATAACACCCTAATGATTGACCTCTTGAAATTTTGTTGATTTGTTTGATAAAAATATGTACCCCCATAATAGTTGGGATCATAGTTCACTATGTAATGGATGTTTTAGATAGGATCCTAATGATTGAACTCTTGAAATTTTATACTTTTGTACTATCATCTCAACACAACTTTTGTTAATATAAAATCTTCTAGTTAAAGTTTAAAAAATAGTTATATAGAACTTACTAAATTTATATTTTATATTATAGTGACAAGGCATATTAAAACGAAATGTCATTTATTTGGTATGTCACAAATTTTACAAATTGAGCTAAGTCCTAGCTCAACGTTGTGTTATAATGTAGGTAGGAAATCTTGATTTAGTGGAGCCTTTTGGATATGGGTAGACCTTTTTGTACCACCTATATATATGTATATATGTATACATATACATATACATATATAAGTATACATATACATATACATATATAATCATGTGTAAATCTAAGAGTCAATACTCAATGCCATAAGATCCTTCGTCTTTATAACACATTATGGACAAGCCAAACAACCCATAAACCACAAAGAGTCACTATTTTAACAAGGTCAAGGTTTCTATATATGTATATATTATTATCGTGGGCCTTATTCTATATTCCTCTAGTTATTGAAATGTAATGAGTCAATATGTTAACATTGAGTTAGTGAGGTTACCACAAGATGATATAGCTCTATACAAGCCTAGGGAGGTCCTTGCTCCAAGTTGCTCCACCTTAATAAATGCCTTCACTACCCAATGCACCTATAATGAGAGTCATGACTTGGAAGCATTTTAATGCCCCAAAATTTATTTTCCTTAATGAATAAAGGCCTTCACTATATGAAATAGACCTATAACTAAAGTCATCACCAAGAAATTTTAGTTACTCAATTGACTAGAGATGGTGGGCCTTTAGAAAATGTTAACTTCTATTTTTGGTATTTCTCTATTTTTATTGATTAATGGGTTTCTTTGAAGATTTCTCAAATTAATTTTAAGTAAAGCCTTTTCTTCCCTCAAATTTGAGAAAAATTTTAGCTTCAATCTATAACATTGTGGATCAAGGCACTTATATTTGGTGGGGCTTTGTATAGGTTGGTTTGCAATGGAAAAATTGTTTTTTCCTTCCCTTCACATAGCCCTTTGAGGGGCTAAGGAAATTAAGGAGAAAGGACTCAGTATCTCAAACGAGTTGAAAAGAATCATAGGTTTTAGTTTGCCCTCTATGCCTTTCCTAACCTAATTGAAAGTAAATTGAGCTAGGGATTAGTTTATTCTTGTCGATGTATTTGAGGGAAAAAACTGTCATACCTTGCCCTTATTTTTTTAGAAGGGAAAGGATGTTTGTTCTTTGCTCAGGGTTTGAAGGGCCAACAAAGCCAAATAAGTAAGAAGAATAAGAGCTACAAGAATCTAGCTGGTCAACATAACCAATAAGGCTTTGATCAACCCCCTTATCTAATGGTTGGATTTTATGGTGAGTTCAATCATTCGACAATGCTATTATTATATATGTATTTACACTTTCACATCATATGAGATCTCTACTCCAATAATCAATTGCACCATAATTGTGTATCTAAAGAGCGAAAAAACTTCTGAGGTTTTCTATAATGTGTACCTTTCCATACTTGCTATTTTTCACTTACCCATTCCAAAAAAAAGTCTCTTAGTTATTTAATTCATCATCTCGTCAACACCTTCATTGTTTTTTGTATATAAAAGAAATTCCATAATGAACATAGTCACATAACACCACCTTAAATGAGTGATACAAACTTCATTTTAGAATGTGAGGCCGTCAAAGACAATAGGGAAAGTTATGCAGATATTATGGCAGCTAGATCTTGGGATAATCTATTTAGCGAGGGGTTTCTTGAGAAGTTGGGAGCATTTATTGTGAGGCTTCACAGGAAAAGGGCCAAATACATCAACGAGATGAAGAAGCAATCTCTCCTATAAACTATGTTTAACCTTATAGACGTTAAAATAATTTTCTTTCTTCCTTTCTTACTTATATAAAGTAAACTATTATCATTCCGATGTGAATGGAAAATCAATGCTTCCCCTACATTTAAATATGAAATCTGATATTTCATATAATCTTTTGCAAATAATGAGAAATTTGTAGTCCTTTCATAAACTATGCAAAATTTGTATTCCTTTCATAAATTAACTAGAGGAAATAAACCAACTGACCGAAAAGAGCATGGGTGAGTTTACGTTTACAGACAAGCGAGCTGGTCGGCAAAAGATTTGATAATTCAAAGCAAGTGGCCCAACCCCAGTTTGCTCAGTTACAAATGGACCAACGAACGGTTTCCCATTAGTGCCTCCCTCGGAGTCGTTATAACGACAAACGAGATTATTGGGACAACATCCATAATTCTCTTCCAAAGTACCTTTGGGACGACATTACTCCCAATAAAACTAAAGATGCAACACCATAACCAGAACACCTCAACAACCTCTCTTTGAAGCTATCCACAACACATGCATGTCTTAATGTTACTTAATTATGCCAATAGAGCATAGGACCGACGTTGTTATCTAATTTTAGATAATAATATATTTAAAATAATTCAAAAAACTACATTAAAATATTTTAAAATATACAAATAGATCTCAATGTAAAAAAAAAAAATTATAATTTTCATTAATTTTTTTCAATTAAACACTAAAAATATAAAAAATTGTTAATTTTACTACGTGTTATTAATTTTAGCAACAAAGGTTTACTTTTTAAAAGCAAAATATAGCAACAAAGATTTACTTTTTAAAAGCAAAATAAAAGTTGGTTTTAGATGAAAAAAAAACAAGTCAGTAAGTAATTTAAATTTATGTTTGTGACTTAGATTTTTTATTTATTTTTTTGTAATTTATAATGTGTTAATAATAATAATAACTATAAAGATTTATTTTTTTTTAAGTATAAATTGGTAAAATGTTTATTTAATTTATTTATGATTATAAGTTGTTAATGAAATTAGAAAAGTTATTGTTTTTTATTAATTGACAATGAATAAAAAAATAAAAAATTATACTCTATTCATAGTACATATCAGAAAGAAAAACATAAATGTAGGCACACACAATTATTTTTTTGTTTCACATAAATCACACAATTACATTGGGCATATATGATGCTTATAGGATCCAACAATTCCTAAACAGAGTGATTGGTTGTTGAACCCAACCACTTAACAAACCAAATCTACCTATTTGCTGAAGTAAGTGTTATTTCCAAGTCCTCCCCTAACACTTACATTATTACATAAATCACAAATTATATATAAATCACATCTATCTGATATGGTCTTCATCAACAATTACATCCACTCTTGAATCTCACAAACATCGCTCTTTCTTCACCACCACATGAGCTACCACTTGATCTCCATTTAAAACATCACTACCTCTGACTATCGTTAACAGACTTTGTAGAATTGATGCTTCTTGACCTCTCGAAGGGAATCAAACGACATCACAACCATCTTAGGTTGCAGAAACTTGGTTCTAGCATGCCCCCATAGTGCTTCAGGTGAGACTTCGGTCCGCGCTCCACAGGCTAATGTCGAAAGGGCCAGTAATGTAGGAGTTTTTTTAGCTAATTAACGTTGAATCTAGGTCAAGCCCCCTCAAACCAACACTTGTTCAAGCAACATCAAACTGCAAAACCAATCTTGCTCAAGCTAATCACACTCTTTAACACGCAATAAGAGGTCTACACCTCCACTTAGGGCTTAAGATGACATTAGGGGAATTTTGAGGTCTAAAATGGGCCTCCTAAGAAAAATTTACAACCAAAATAAACTTTATAATAACCAATAGGATTCAATGTGATGATGTCAACTATGGGGGATGATACACCATTTTTGGAGTAAAAAAGTAAAAAGGTTAAAAAATAATAAAACTATTTTTTGAACTTGTATTTTCAACTTATCTCCCTAATGTTTTACTCAAATTTTGAGTGGAAGTAATCATTGGATGAAAAATTTAATTCCTCATCCAAGGAGTACCCATGTTGCATACTTTCAATGGACCCTGCTATACGACAAATGTGAAATACATGAAAAAATGTGATTGTAATCATGTTTTTCATGTATTTCTCATTTTTCATGTAGTAAAGTCCATCGAAAGTATGCGACATGGGTACTCCTTTGATGTGGAATCAAATTCTGAATCCAATGAGTGTTTCCACTCGAAATTTCAGTAAACCAATAGGGAGATAAGTTGAAAAAATAGTTTTTCTTCTTTTTTTTCCCCTGTAAAATTTGATGATGTAATCTAATATTATTTTATTATTTCGACTATTATTTTATAATTTCCTTAGGAGGCCTATTTTAGACCTCAAAATTCCCCTAATGAAAACACATGTTTTTGTTATGCTGTTGACCTGCGAGAAGATACCAAAATACCAAATATGCAAAGAAATATACACATAACACAAAACAATGAGAAATAACAGCATGTATTTTATTATTCAGAAAGGAAAGCAATGTTCACTTGCCTCTTCGAGAGGGCAACTTCTAATAGAGTTGGGCTCGATTAGAAAATAAGACACGATGCCCCTCAAGGGGAGTCTCTATCCTTTATATAGGATTCATACATGCAATACCATGGGTTAGTACCATGGTTTTATTAATACCATCTATCTAATACCATGGCCCATTTGCAACTAACTGTGGTCCCTTCTTTAAATGTGGGTCAACCACTTAAAATTATTAATATGGGCTTTATTGACTCTTTAACTAACTATAACGATAACTTGGCCCTATTACATAAATAAGGGGGTTAGGGTTGGACCCTAACATGCCCTCCCCCATAAAAATGGCCTTTTCCTCAAGGCTGAAGCTGTGGAAACTGTTGAAGAACAGTGGATGGTTCCCAGGTCGCATCTTCTAGAGAGGTGTCTTTCCACTTGACGAGGACTTCCTTGATCGTGCGGTCACACAGGTGTTGTTCTCGCGTGTCAAGAACCTGTTCAAGTTGGAGCCAGATTGAACCGTCTTCATCCAATTCCGGTAGACTGGTTTGAATTCTACAATTGTTCCCAACCACTTTCTTGAGGCATGAGACATGGAATACGGGATGGATTTTTGTAGTGGGTGGCAAGGTTAGCTTGTAGGCTACTTCTCCGATGCGCTGAAGTATTTGATATGGTCCGTAGAATTTTGGAGATAATTTCTGACAACCCTTGTCTTTGAGTGATGTTTGCTTATATGGTTGCAGCCTCAAGAATACCTTATCCCCTTCTTGAAATTTGAGCTCTGAAAGATGTTGGTTTGCCTGTTTCTTCATGCGATTTTGAGCTTGATGGAGATTCTCTTTGACGTGGGCAAGCATGGTTACACGATTCTATAGGAGTTGATCCATTGCTTGTACCTTAGAGCATCCCTGGATATAAGAAGTAGGTGAAGGGGGGAGTTGACCATAAACTGCTTCATATGGAGTCATATTGGTGGTGGCATGATAGTTAGCATTATACCACCATTCGGTTAGAGGTAACCATTGTACCCATAGATGTTGCTTTCATGAAGTGAAACACCTGAGGTAGGTCTCCAAACATTTGTTGACTGCTTCAGTTTGACCATCAGTTTGGGGATGATAGGAAGTACTAAGTTGTAGTTGGGTATCTTGTAGCCTGAAGAATTCCTACCAAAAGTTACTAGTGAAGATCAAGTCACGATCAGACATAATGGAAGTGGGCATGCCATGCAATTTGAAGATCTGGTCCATGAAAGATTGAGCCACCAAAGCGAATGTAAAAGGGTGGGGTAGGGCACAAAAATGAGCATACTTAGAAAGTCTGTCCACAACCACCATGATGACTAACTTGTTGCCTGACTTCAGAAGACCAGTAATGAAATCCATAGAAACCTCCGTCCAGATTGAGGCAGGGATGGGCAATGGCTGTAAGGTGCCTCGGGATTTGACTATTTCTCCTTTGTGGCATTGACACACATCACACTTAGCTACAAAAGTAAGAAGTCCTTTTTCATGCTTGTCTAAAAGAATGAACGTCAAGTGAAAGCATACATCTTTTGAAAGCTTGAATGGCCTGCAGTGGGAGCTAAGTGAAACTCTGCCAAAATGCGACTTTTGAGGATGGATGTTGGTGATATCACTATTTTGTCCTTATAGTGAAGAATATCATCCTTCCAAGAGTAGCTCGTTGTGGAATTTGGATCTATCTGTAATTTATTAATGAGTTGGGAGAGCGAAGGATGTGAAAACCATTCTTTGCGAGCCTATTCAATCCACTTTGGAATGGGAAGAGAAATTGCTAGCAGGGTGCTTTCCTCCTCAAATTGGTGTGATAAAGCATCCACTACGACATTTTCGCGCCCTTTCTTTTAAATTATCTCATAATCATATCCAAACATTTTGGCTAGCCATTTATTTTGTTGTGGCGAGGATAGGCGTTGCTCCAAAAAATATTTAAGGCTTTGATGGTTTGTGTAGATTTGGAAACGTTGCCCCAATTAGTATGGTCGCCAGGTATCCACTGCATCTAATATGGCCATCATCTCCTTCTCGTAGGTAGATTGTCCCAAATTTTTCCCACTTAGTTGTTGGCTAGTGAAGGCCAAGGGTCAACCTTCCTACATTAAGACAACCCTAATACTCGTACCTGAAGCATCACATTCAATAACAAAAGATTCGGTGAAGTCGGGTAGTGCCAATATGGGAGTGGAACACATGGCACGTTTGAGAGCTATAAATGCTTGTTGCGCTTCATCATTCCAAAGGAATGAATTTTTCTTGAGAAGGTGAGTGAGGGGTCTAGCAATGCGACCATAATTGCGGACAAATTTGTGATAGTAGCCCGTGGGACCCAAAAATCCTCTCAAACTCTTCAAGGTCTTTGGTTGATGCCAATCCTGCATTGCCTGGATCTTTTTGGGATCCACCCTGACACCTTCACGCCCCACAATGTGGCCCAAATAATCAAATTATTTCATGCAAAAAGAGCACTTGGACAATTTGACAAATAATTTATGCTTCCGGAGCAGTTGCAAGAGCAAGTGTACATGCTGAAGATGTTTTTCCCAGGTGAGGTTGTAGATGAGGATGGTTTGAGCAGGTGATTTATGAGGCTCTGAAAAGTGGATGGGGTATTATAGAGACCAAATGGCATGACCAGGAATTCAAAATGGCCTTCATGAGTTCAGAAAGCAGTCTTTGGAATGTCTACTTCTTTCATGCGAATTTGATGATAGCCCGAGTGAAGGTCGAGCTTAGTAAAGAATTGAGCCCCATTTAGTTCATCCAGAAAATCATCAACAATCGGGATGGGAAATTTATCTTTGACCGTCAACTTGTTGAGGGCCCTGAAGTCTGGACACATATGCCATTCCCCATCTTTCTTGAGCACCATGACCACAGGTGATGAATAAGGACTAACGCTAGGACGAATGACACTAGCTTCCAGGAGTTCCTTGATGATTTTTTCAATTTCATTCTTTTGTGCGAAAGAATATCTATATGGGCACACATTTGGTGGTTGTGCCCCTGAGACCAAAGTAATGCTATGATCATGTTTCCCTCTTGAGGGTGGAAGCTCATGAGGCTTGTCAAAGACCTGCAGATGGTTGCTTAAGACCTGTTGCATCTCAGGATGAATATGAAGAGAAGTGGGCTCAAAGGCCTCGATGGCATTGAATTGAGCTATAACTCCATGGTGGCCCTTTTTAACAACTTTTCCATCCTATGCAAGCTGATGATAGAAGGAGCACCTGCCTCGAGTCCCCAGAGGGTATGTGTGTGGTCCTTCTGCTTAAAGCTCATATATAACTCCTAGAAATCCATTGTAATTGGGTCGAGTGTGCGGAGCCATTCAGCACCCAAGACAATGTCACACCCACCCATGTTGATGGCAAACATGTGGGTCTTTAGGTGATAATCCCCCATCTGAAGTTTGACATTTTCACAATGGCCTTCACATTTCATTGTCCCCCCATCAACAATCTGGACCTGAAAATTAGAGACTACTCTGAGAAAACAATGCACTGCTTTGACGACCCTTTGATGGATAAAGTTATGCGTACTGCCACTATCAATCAAGATTACTACAGGGTGATGTTTAATAAAACCTCTGATTTTGAGAGTTTGGGGAGAAAAAATTCTTGCCAAAGCATGGAGAGAGATAACTAGTTCTTCTAGTGTAGCTGGGAGCTCATTGTCTGGTTGGTTGTCCTCATCTTCCTCCTCTGGTCCCTCAATTGGTGGGGCTTCCTCAGATGAACTGTGATCAGTAGATCAATTTGAAAGAGTTTGGGTTCCTTGCATTTATGCCCCGGGGAGTATTTCTGATCATAGTAGTAACATAATCCTTGCTTTCTTCTTTCTGCCATTTCCGCTGGTGACACCTTTTGAACCTTAAGTGTTTGGGTAGTGCTCGAAGCCTGGGTCGGGCATCCCTTGGCTATGAAATTTGGACGAGTCGACTGGGTCGCTAACGCGTGTTCTACTTCACGAGCTATCGTGCAAGCTGCCAACCATGTGACTGGGTGGTGCATCCGGATGTGGGCTTGTATGGCATCTTTGAGACCATTGATAAAACATTCCAAGTAGAATTCATCTGCTAGACCTCCCGTGTGGAAGGCTAATGCTTCAAAGGCTTTAATATATTTTTGCATTGTGCCTGTTTGTCGAAGCTTAGTAAGACAACCCAAAAAGGTAGATTCATGGTCAAAGCGATCAGAAAGGGCTTTTGAAAATATCTACCAAGTCATTGGCCTTGCATAGTAGTGTTGATACCATTGCCACCATTGTCATCTTTCTTGGTCCAAGTACAGGCTTCCCATACTTAGCTTAGTCGCATCATCTCTGATGTGATTCAATGTGAAATATTGCTCCATTTGTGATATCCGTGTGTCCGGATGAGAGCCATCAAATTTATACATGTCCAGCTTGGGTGGTCGATGCTGGGACTATTGGTGGTTTCCATAGAAGTGAAGAGAATGGCTAGATTCACCCTCAAGGTTTTCATTAAAAGCATATGCCTCCGATTGTACCCTTGACTTGCCCTTTGTGATTGTGTCATTTAAGGACTGGATCTGCTTCGTTAATTCCTCCAACTTTTGTTCAAGGGTGTCTATCTTCTCATTGGCCATAGCTTGAGCTCTAGTTTGTGCCATGCACAGATCTAGTGCACTTGTCGTTACTGTGAAAAAAATTTGGGACCACCCGAAATTTTGACATTGACAAGTTAATGGTACCACCTTGCTCAGCCTGTCAACATGATTCTTATGGGCTAAGTCTCCTATAAGCATCCCGGGAGGGTCTTAGACTTTTTTTTGTTACTCTGAAAGGAGTTTTACTCCTCACTTAGGAATACTACAGTAGCCGATTCCTAGAAAAGTTAATTATGCCCAATTTCCCGTGAGAATCATGCCAACGTATAGGAGCCACAAGCCTCCTTGAACAAATAGTCAGATCTGTCGGTGAAGCCCTCAACTGCAGAGTATGAGTAGGAATGTGGTAGTGATCGAACCCCTATTGCTAGATCTGAATGGTGGATCTAATTGTTGCGGCTATGACAAGACCTAATCTGCTAGATCTGATCTAGCAAAGATGATGCGCGATCTAAAGAGAGAAAAGGGAACTATGGTCTCAAGGAGTGTCAGGTGCTACAGATCGAAATATACATAAGGGTCTAACAGTAGTACTTAGCCCAATGTTTTAGGGCACTAACTAAGGAAGATCAACCATACCCTTAGCCGTACTACCTGACTACCGTATCGTACACGTGAGTAATCTCCCTGAGTGATGTTCTCGATGTACTGTAGTAGCAAGATGGCCGACGGTTTATCTATGGCGAGGTTTCATGTGAGCCTAGGGGCTTCCAATATACCCAGAGGGTACTTGGAAGACATTCCATGCACAGTTCTGTCTAATGCGCTACTACTCGAAGGGGTACCCACAGGGGTTACAAGGGATTCCAACAAGCGTGACCACCTCTTGTATTTCCTACATGCATGTCTCCCCAAGTCCGCAGGATTATATGCTCAACGACATATCCTGTGGTTTAAAGATGCCGAAACACGTCTCTAGACAAAAAAATTCTACTAAAAATGGAGATCCCACTGGCCCTGGAAAGTGATCTGATACCACTTATTATGCTCTTGACCCGCGAGAAGATACCAAAATACCAAGTATGCGAAGAAATATACCTAGAAAGTAGAACAATGAGAAATAACAACATGTATTTTATTATTCAAAAAGGAAAGCAATGTTCACTTGCCTCTTCGAGGGGGCAACCTCTAATAGAGTGGGGCTCGATTACAAAATAAGACACGACGCCCGTTAAGGGGAGTCTCTATCCTTTATATAGGATTCATACATGCCATACCATGGGTCAGTACCATGGTTCTTATTAATACCATCTATCTAATACCATGGCCCATTTGCAACTAACTATGTTCCCTTCTTTAAATGTGGGTCAACCACTTACAATTATTAATATGGGCTTTATTGACTCTTTAACTAGCTATAACTATGACTCGACCCTATTAGATAAATAAGGGGGTCAGGGTTGGACCCTAACAGTGTTTCAATTGAGCGGCTTCGTTGTTGGATCGATGCTCTCATACTAATCATCATACTCTTATATCTCAGATTTCTACTGTTTGCATCATCACCATCCCCGATCTCCTATGATGCAATATGCATAGAGAACTCTGTCAATCATTACCACGACATGCTTCTTGCAGTATATGTGTCAGAAGCCTCCACCAATACCAACCAAGACTCGTGATGATTCATACATTTCCTGACTGGTCGCTTCTATTAGCAATAGGCCATCTTCTTGTTCCGGATGAAATAACAATCATGTCAAGCTGAGTGTTGGGTCAACACCGCAGGCAAATAAAGTGTGAGTGAAACCACATATGCAAAAGCCCTTACATCCATTCAATGCACTCAGATTCACAAAGCACTAGAAGGAGTCCTCACTTTTACACATGCCTACTTTGTTGCCAAAATTACCACAACATACATATCAACCTCCCACTACTTTTACACTTTCCTGAGCCCTCTCAGAATGAGTTAACCCAGAGCTACCAAATATGATACTAAGAAAGAAGAATAAAGATGCACACACAATTATTTTTTTATTACACATAAATCACACAATTACATCAAGCATATATGGTGCTTATGAAATCCAACAATTTCTAAACTAAAAGATTGGTTCGGAGAGTTTTCAGATGAAACTGTGTAGAGGATTTTATATCTTGTCCAACGTTTCGGGTGGACTCTCCACCCATCATCACGGATTGAGAATTTGAGTGATCACAAACAAGCACGCCGTGTATTCATTTATAGAAGAAAGATTTAGAATTTAGAATTAGCCATTAAATAATAATATTAAAATAGTAAACTAGTTGTTAAATAATAATATTATTAAGATAATAAAATACTTGTTAAATAAAAATAAAATAAAATAGAGGAACAAGGAGGAAGACAATCATAAGGAATTGTCAGGACTATATTAGGATTAACTAATTAGATGTTGAGAGTCAAATCAACATAATTGAAAAATTAAAGGGAATGCCAATTAAAAAAATAAATAAATCTAGTATTTAAAGGAAATGGTTAAGCCCCCACATTTATATAATTAATTAATTAAGTAGCGGGTAGAGAACTAAGAGGAAAATGAGGATAATAAAAGGATTAAATTAATAGTTAGGAGTCAAGTCTAGAGATTTAAATAAATAAATTAATTAAATGGATGCAAATTAAAAGGAAATTGAAGTTAATACTAATAATAATAAAGAGGACAAGGGAAATTTAGATAGCATTAATTAACAAGAGAGAAAATATAAAAATAGCCAAATCACCAAAGATTAAAAATTTGATGGTTGATAAGCGGAGAAAATGAAATAATTATAAAAATGAAAATGAAAGATTAAAATATTTATTACTGGATTAAAAATAAAATGAAATATTTGTTAAATAATAAAATGAATATTTGGTTAAATAATTTTAACGATGATTGGAGGAAAGGGAAGCCAAGCAAGGAGGGTAAGGAGAGATAAAGAAAGGAGAAGAGAAGAAAAATGTAAATAGATAAGGAAAAAGAAGGGGGGAGCGATAACTAATGAGTTAGATGATGGATAACAGGATTCTAAGAATGACTTAATTTGTAGACATCTTCTAGATTAAAGTTTCGAGGGTGCTTCTCTATTTCAAGAGCCTCCCTATTTAAAGTTGTAGAAAGGAATAGAGGGAGGAATCTTGGTTCGATTAAAATAAAAAAGATGTATTGAATTAAAAGAGTGCTCAGCTATGGAAAACTTCAAAAGCTTGAGATAATTGGTGTCAACAATACGTTCTTTAGTTCGATCTTTATAGGAACGCCCAGTCTGGCCAATGTATGATTTTCCACGTGAGCAGGGAATTTGTAAACCCCTGAATTCAACATGGGGTAAGACTTATCCTTTGCTAGCCGGAACAACTGCTTTAAAGTTTTATGAGGTTTAACCATTTTATTTTAATAGTAAATTATTTATTTATATTATATTTATATTTATTAATTTTTTAATGGCATTCCCTTTAATTTTTCATTATCTTGATTTACTCTAAACATCTAGTTACTTAATCCTAATATATCCTAATAATCCCCTGATTCTCTTCCCCTCCTATTTTTTGGATATATACTATTTTATTATCTTAATAATATTATTTTTTACTAACTAATTTATTATTTTTTTTATTATTTAACGACTAATTCTAAATTCTAAATATTTCTTCAATAAATGAATACACAGTGCTCATTTGTGATCATACAAACTCTCAGTACCTGATGATGGGTGGAGAGTCCACCTGAAACATTGGACAAGATTAAAATATTCTACATAGTTTCATCCAAAAAGTTCTCCCAATATGAATAATTGTGAAAACATACACTCTCTGTTGAAAATAGCAACAAGAAATGTTAAAAATAGAATCCAGAAATTCCAATTTAATTTTTCCTTGAATTAAATTGTGAATTAAAATTGAATTCTATTCTCATAGCAACTTGTAAATAGTTAATTAAGTTTAATTGACTTAATTAGCTTAGGAATTCCAAGTTGGAAGTCTTTATATAGTCATGTATATGTTCTCCCTAAAATTTAGGGGTACAATTGAGTTTAAGTGTGAGTTGTAATTAGATAACTCAGTTTACTGAGTTTTGTTCAATTAAATTAGTTCCAAACTGTTTGAGGAACTAATAGAGAGTTAACAATCAGTTGGTGCACTAATGCATCTACTAGTGCTACTCCAGTTAACTGAAGATTTCCTCATGAGAAACTCATGCATGTTAGTTCAGAGAAAGACCCAGTCGAGACTAGAGTGTAGGGACAATGTATTATCAATTGTATGATTTACTGAGCTGTATAGATCATGCATGCAATCAGGCACTAGACCTAGTTTGGATTGCATAGTTTTGGATGCACTGGATTCCCATTAATATGGGTTATTCAACCATAGGAATTGCGTAAGGAAATAGGGGCTTGGAGAGCAGCAGAAGAGGCTAAGGTTTGGATTGAGCTTGCTTGTGAGAAGGGAGATTGATCATACTGAGTGCTGGGATTATTCTTGTGAGAACAAGCATTGTATTATCATCTTGGATTTTTGATTTAATGTAATGCAGATAATGGGGTTTTGAGCTATGGCTTTCCCCTGATACTTATTGTGTTATGTGCCATTGATTTGTCTTCCTCTTTTTATTATTGTTTTCATCGATCTATTAGCTTTCGCTGGTTGAAAGTAGAAGTATATTTTTGTCTTGTGCTTTAGTAAATTGCATGAGCTTGTGAATCTACATGATTTTCTACATGGTATTGGAGCTGAGAACATTATACTAGAGGATATTTCTAAGTTTTGAGCTTTGGGTTACAGGTGAAATTTGAATTTGCAATACATACTTCAGGATCAATAGATGGCATTCTATGGTTTGCAGCTCGAGTATATAGCCTAGAAGGACAGGATGGAGGCCGTGTTGGAAGATAATGGCTTGAAGGAATTCATTCATTAGGACATTCCTAAGCCACCATTACCAGATGCTCAGAATTTGGCTAAATGGAAGAAGTGTGTGGTAAGGGCAAGGCGGATAATCCTTGAGGGAGTTCGAGATCACATTGTCTCGAGTATCCATGGGAAGGAAACTTCACATTCTTTGTGGAAAGTTGAAGGACCTTTTCCAGAATAATAGTGACCATAGGAAGTTGGCACTAAAAGATAAACTTCGAAAAATCAAGATACAGGCAGGCGAATCAATTCCAAATTACTTGACCAAGTTCAGTCATTGTCAGGATGAGCTTGGAAGTGTTGGAATCATTGTTGCTGAGGATGATATGGTGAGTCTTGCTCTTCTTTGACTCCCAAAGATTTGGCATAGTTATCGGGACTTTGTCAATGGTCGGGAGAAGCTGCCAGATTGGGAACGACTGTGGTTAGATTTGATGCATGAGGAGATCAAGAGGAACACCAGAGATGGGACCTCCTCCAAGGAAGTGGAAGAGGATTTTTCCTTAGCGAGTAAGGCAAAGAAAGCTAAGGGAAAGAAGTCCCAAGGCGAGGAGGGTGGAAAGAAGATGGACTTGACGAAAGTGATCCAAAATGGATCTTGGATAGACTTTTAATTCTAACGTGTTCCTCACAAAAGCAAATGGAAGTCCAAGGATGCTCCTAGAAATAGTCACATTGCATAGATCCTTTCATTCTGAATCTACTGTGATTTGAATGGGCTAAAATGGACTTCAGACGACGAAGTTATCGCATAAATAAGTTTGCCTTTGTTCCTTTGCAAAAGGAGGCATTTCTTATGAAAATGGCATAAAAGGCCTTATATGCAAAAATCACATGTGAAAGGTTTAAAGGGCGGACCTGAAATATTATGTTCCACAGCCTAAACCCTTATCAAATCCATGAGATATATCGGATCGGAGCGATGAAGGGACAAAGGCCTGGCGGGAGGACTTGGCGATTGCGATTATGTGACATTGCGGTTGTCGATGATCGGATCGACGGATCGGCATCGGCGATGTACAGAATCCCTGGGTCGTAGTGAATGCAATATGTCGATGGGTCGATGTGCGATTGCACGATAGCCGTCGAATCGGGAAAAGAGATCAACGGTCCAGATTTAATCAGCGGTTGAGAGATCAGCGATCCCCGATACAAAGGGCCGATGCGACAGCGACATGCGATGCGATATGGACTGTCTGATCGAGGAGCAGATCAATGGTCCAGATTTAATCGGCGATTGTCGAACCTCGATGTCAGGGCCAATGTAGTTGTGATAGCGATATGCTGATAAGGGCCGAACCCGATGGGTTTATAGACCCAATTTCATAATTTTTGTAGTCCGTGAATTCAAATTTTTCAATGTATTCTTGTGTATTTGGGGTTTTGACCAGTCCACCTATGCAATGCGATATGCAACTAGTGGCGGACCCGATAGGGTTTATTGGGGCGATTTAATGGAATTTGAAGTTCGGATTTCACGCCCGATAGTGTATTTTTTGGAAAATCTCTGTGTATTGGAATTTTTGTTCATTTTCAGGTTTTTTCCTGGAAAAAGGCCTCGATCCCTTTGTAACAGCTCCTGATCACTGTGCTATGCTGTAAGCGGGAATTTTACAGACAATGATGCATTTGGGAACGCGCAGAGCCAGATGGCCAGTCGAAGAGACAGAGAGTAGAGAAGCTACAAAGCCGCAGAGGGATGATTACACACAAAGAAACGGTTGGGGAAGCCGTAGAGCTAGAAAAATACCTCAAAGGAGTTAGAGAGCTCAATTAACGGGGAGCTAGAGAAAATCTAACATGCAAAGCAACTAAGGGAGTCTAGGAGTCGCTTGGAGGTCAAGTGGAAAAACCAGAGAGCTGAAAGTTGTCGAGATAGTCACTTAGAGGTCAAGTGGACTGCTGAAGGCTCATAAAGCCAGAGCCGAAGAGCTAAGAGCCAGAGCCAGAGCCAAAGCCAAGAGCCAAAGCCAGAGCCGAGAGCCAAAAAGCTGAGAGCTTCAGAGCCAGGGATGAGATGGTGTTCTAAGCCCATTGTGTTCTGTGTAAACCAATGGAGTTGAACGTGGAGCTTGTAAAAGAAATGTTGCCATAATCCCAGAGAACCTAGTTGAGTTGACTAGAGCTCAAGGAGATGTATCCCAAAAGTTTTGGGGGAACTCCAAATTAATATTGTTGTTATATGTGTTGTTTTATTGTTGCATCTTGTTGCAATGCGTGTGTTGCTTATTTGTTGTTTTACTTATTGTCATCTGTATTTTATTTTTAGCATAAGCAAGTGAGCTTAAAGCACATAACCAATTTTAAAACAAACATAAGCGTACACCTATTTTCAAGCATTATTAATTCCACATTTGGTTAATCATAATATCTTGGGAGTATTTAAGCTATGGAAGTGGGAGAGGTTCTTGTAAGCTGACAAGAAGCCTTTAGTGCCCCATTTTCAGATCAGGTGTGTGTTGCTTATTTGTTGTTTTACTTACTGTCATCTATATTTTATATCAGCATAAGAAAGTGAACTTAAATCATATAACCAGTTTTAAAACAAACATAAGCATACACCTATTTTCAAGCATTATTAATTCCACGTTTGGTTAATCATAATATCTTAGGAGTATTTAAGCTTTGGAAGTGGGAGAGGTTCTTGTAAGTTGACAAGAAGCCTTTAGTGCCCCATTTTCAGATCAGGTGGTATCAGAGCCTGAGATTGATTAACCTCACCTTCAGGAAGGTGATATCAAAGCTGGTTATACCAGAGCAAGTGGTACCAAATCAGAATGCTTGATTGACAGAGCACAAATTGCTTGTCTGAAAGGTGTTTAAACAGTCAGAGGTTGATTGCATGCTTGTTTGTAGACTGACTATTGTTTGAGTTTGTAGAGGTGAAGTGAAAGCTATTTATAGCTCAATCCAGGAAGGAAAAGAAGGAAGAAGGGCTGAAGGAATTCTTCTTATCCCAAAGGACCTCAAAGCAATCCTTGAAGCACAAGAGGTTTGTTGCAAAAGGTTGTTGAATAAGCTCTTTATTACTCTTGTTTTAAGTTCTTTTGTTCATTGGCATAATGACAACTTCTAGCAGTGAGTCCTCAAATTCCACTTTCTTCACACGAATATTTGATGAAGACATGAAGCAAGACTTGTCCACCATGATGAATATGGTGAGAGAAATGTATGAGGATGGAAGGAAGAGCAACATACTTAGAGAGCAGTTGAATTCTGTGGAAGAAGAGAAGCAGATGCTTTCTGACAAATTGAAGGAAATGGAGAGGCAACTTCATATTGCAAATATGAACCTGAGAAGGATGCGTGAGTTGGAGACATAGCTCTTTGTTTCCAAAGAAACCTTAGTCAATTATCAGCTTGAAGAAGAGGTAAACCATTCTAGTTTGTCTTCAAATTCTTCTAAGAATGCTTGTATTGGTTCTTTTGAAAAACATACCAGAGGCATAGGTTCCAAGTTAATGTCCAAGATGGGCTATGAAGGAAAAGGCTTGGGTAAATATGCACAAGGTATTGTTGAGCCAATAATGGTTGAGGAAAGGCCTAAGTATTTGGGTCTTGGCTATGGACAGCCTTATGGAGAAAGTTCCAAAGCTACCATGAAGGCCATTGAAACAGTTCCAAGAAGGAGTTTCATTGTAGGTCCTCTACCTCAAGAGTGTGAATATTGTATTTAGAAGGAATGCAATAGCTTGAAACATAATTTGCAGGATGCAGGTGTTCAGAAGCACACACTTGAACCAGAGAGTTGTGGAATCTATAACAACCTTGAGGAGATTGATGGTGTTCCAAAGAGAGCCACTTCTTCATTTGCTTCACCTCCTCATGAAGGCAATAAAGGTGAAAGAGAAAGGTATAAATCAGGTTCTAATCATTTTCCTTTTGATTTTGCAAAGCACGATAAATTTCCACATAGATATGGGAAAATAATTGCATGTTCTTTTTGTGTTTTAGATAACCATAATGTTTCTAGATGTTGGAAGAGGATAGCCACATGCAAGAAACTTTTGAAGGAAAGGAAGCAAGAAGCCAAAGGTCCATCTGACAAGGAAAATCATGCTGTCAAGAGGATGCACATGTGTTGCACTTATTGCCATAAGCAAGGACATCTAGCTAAAAAGTGTTGGACTTTGAATACAATAATGCTTCCACAAAAGACGAAGAAGGTGGAAAGAGAAAATGGTAGGAATGGAAAGAAAGATTCTATGATTGATGTGTTTCAGGATGATTCACATGTTGATGCTGATGTGCAAACAAAGGAAAGACCTTTGAAATGGATCGGTAAGAAATGGTTAGAGTTCTTATCCAATTAAGAATGCATGTCTATTGATGCATATATTTGCATTTATTTTTTAATGGAATGCAAGTTGCAGGATTTTACCAAGAAGGTGAATGTAGAAGTCGAGTAGGAGACTCATTTTGTTGTTGCAACATTATATTTCATTTCAGCTTCGAAAGTACAATGTGCTTAAGCGAAAGTTGAAGGATGAAATGCATGCATGAGAATGTTGTGCATGAATACAGGGATGCTGATGATTTCCTTGTATTTGAACATGTATGTGTAATTAACTCGAAGGGTTGATTGCTTTGTTGTAACATGCATGTAATGTTGACTTGGGAAAAGTTAACTTGGTCTCCAAGATGGAGATGATGATGAAGTGTTTCATCTTTTCAAAAAGAGTCCCAATGGTCTTTTTCTACATGCTTGACTTGAAGGGTCATTTGTTTAAAGGCATGTTTTATGGGCTTGTTATCTAGTCCATCATTTGTATGCAGATGTAAGACATGGAGGTGTTCACAAGATGTGAAATCTGTTTCTTTTGTTGAAGCAGGAGGTTAAGCCATCCAATTGTTGTCTGTATTTCTGTTGTTGTTAACAATTGTTGTTGACAGCTTGTCAAACCGGTAGAAATGAAAATTTTGTGGAGCAGATGCGACTTCACATTTTTTTAAGCCACCTTGGATCAATGATCAAGGCAGAAAAGTTCAAACTACCTTCTATAACCTTCTTAGCAGGAGTTCTGCATGAAGTCAAGGAGGAAAACAGTTCTTCCCAAGAAGACCAACACATCTAGGAAGGAAAGTGATCAGAGACTTTGGTTTAGAGGCACTATGCAAGGCAAGTGTATGGAGGCTGAAAGAAGAGGGTGATGTTACTCTCATTTACTGTTCAGATCAGTATGTTTGTCTTTTGGAGACCAAAAGTTCTTTTAGTGGGAAGGTGTGATCCAAAATGGATCTTGGATAAACTTCTAAGTTTAAAGTGTTCCTCACAGAGGAAAATGGAAGTCCAAGGATGCTCCTAGAAATAGTCCCATTGCATAGATCCTTTCATTTTGAATCTACTGCAATTTGAATGGGCTAAAATGGACTTCGAACGAAGAAGTTATCGCAGAAAGAAGTTTACCTTTGTTCCTTTGGAAAATGAGACATTTCTTCTAAACATGGCATAAAAGGCCTTATATGAAAAAATCACATGTGAAAGGTTTAAAGGGTGGACCCAAAATATTATGTTCTGCAGCCTAAACCCTTATCGGATCCGTGAGATGTATCGGATCGGAGCGATGAAGGGACAAAGGCCTGACGGGAGGACTTGGTGATTGCGATTATGCGACATTGCGATTGTCGATGATCGGCATCAACGATGTACAAAACCCCTGGGTCATAGCGAATGTGATATGCCGATGGTCTGATGTGCGATCGCATGACAATTGTCAGATCAGGAAAAGAGATCAACGGTCCAGATTTAATCGGTGGTCAGGAGATCGGCGATCCTCGATACAAAGGGCCGATGCAATAGCGATATGCGATGTGATATGGATAGTTTGATCGGGGAGCAGATCAACGATCCAGATTTAATCGACGATTGGCGATCGGTGAACCCTGATCAGGGCTAATGCGGTTGCAATAGCGATATGCCGATAAGGGCCAAACCCGATGGGTTTATAGACCCGATTTCATAATTGTTGAAGTCCGGGAATTCAGATTTTTCAATGTATTCCAGTGTATTTGAGGTTTTGACCAATCCACCTATGCGATGTGATATGCAACTAATGGCGGACCCGATAGGGTTTATAGGAGCGATTTAGTGGAATTTGAAGTCTGGATTTCACGCCCGATAGTGTATTTTTCATAAAGTCTCTGTGTATTGGAATTTTTGTTCATTTTCAGGTTTTTGCCTGGAAAAAGGCCTCGATCCCTTTGTAACATCTCCTGATCACTGTTCCACGCTGCAAGCGGGCATTTTGCAGACAATGATGTGTTTGGGAATGCGCAAAGCCACAAAGCCACAAAGCCAGAGGGCCAGTCGAAGAGACAAAGAGTAAAGAAGCCACAGAGCCGCAGAGGGATGATTACACATAGAGAAAGTGCTAGGGAAGCCGCAGAGCCGAAAAAATGCCTCAAAGGAGTCAAAGAGCTCAATTAACAGGGAGATAGCGAAAAGCTAAAGCGCAGTGCAGCTGAGGGAGTCTTGGAGTAGCTTGGAGGTCAAGTGGAAAAGCCAGAGAGCTGAAAGTTGTCGAGACAATCACTTGGAGGTCAAGCGGACTGCTAAAAGATCACAAAGCCAGAGCCGAAGAGCCAAGAGGCAGAGCTAGAGCTAGAGCCAAGAGCCAGAGCCAGAGCTAGAGCCAGAGCCAAGAGCCAGAGCCAGAGCTGAGAGCTAGAAAGACAAGAGTTTCAGAGCCAGGGATGAGATGGTGTTTTAAGCCCATTGCTTTCTGTGTAAACCAGTGGAGTTGAGTGTGGAGCTTGTAAAAGAACTGCTAGCATAATCCCAGAGAGCCTAGTTGAGTTGATTAAAACTCAAAGAGACGTAGCCCAAGAGTTTTGGGTGAACTCCAAATTAAAATTGTTGTTATGTGTGTTGTTTTATTGCTGCATCTTGCTGCTATGCGTGTGTTGCTTATTTGTTGCTTTACTTACTGTCATCTGTATTTTATATCAGCATAAGCAAGTGAACTTAAAGCACATAACCAATTTTAAAACAAACATAAGCATACACGTATTTTCAAGCATTATTAATTCCACATTTGGTTAATCATAATATCTTGGGAGTATTTAAGCATTGGAAGTGGGAGAGGTTCTTGTAAGATGACAAGAAACCTTTAGTGCCCCATTTTCATATCAGAGATTCAAGTGTTTTCACTGTCACGAGCATAGGAACTATGTCAAGAATTGCCCACAGAAGAAAGCAAGCAAGAAGGAGCCAACAATAGCGGCAACAGGTGAAGCTCTAGCTTCACATTTCAAACTTGATTTCACTCTCATTGCATGCATGGCCAACACTGTCATGGGAGGCATGTGGTATCTTGACAGTAGTGCCTCATTCCATATGATGCGGAATAGAGATATATTAAGTGATTTTGAGGAGAAAGACCTCAAGCAGAGCATAGATTTTGGAGATCATGAGAGGTATAGAGCTACCAGGATGAGTACAATTACCTTTAAGAGGTAGTCTAGCTGCCTCTCAGGATCACAAATGTGATTTATGTTCCAAGACTAAATAAGAATCTTGTTTCAGTCGCAGTATTGGAAGACCATGGCTATGATGTCATTTTTAGTAACGGAAATGTTTTCCTTAGACACATCACCTCAGGACAGGTGAAACAGATCGGTTCATGGGTCAAGAACTTGTATGCTCTTGAGTTTCAAGATGCATGTAAAGCCTTGAGGACCAAGGCAAAGGTTAGAGACTTGGTGGTTGAAAGGGAGAGTAAATTACCTCTCAAAATGCATCCCTAGAAGAAGCCTCTGAAGCAGCTTCAGGAAATTATGGAGTAGCGACAACTAGAGAAGCTAAGAGGAGACTGAGTGGAGAGTTCCACTCAAGTAGAGAAGAAACAACCTCAGAAAATTGTGGAGAAGCCACAATTGGAGAAGCTGAGAAGAGACTGAGTGGAGGCATCCACTCATGCAAAGGCCTTCAGTAGAGGGGAATTTCGAGCCAAGTGGGCAGAGGGAGCACATGCATCCATACCTCTAGATGTGAGGTGGGATGATGTGAGGTGATAGTCCCAAGATGGATCAAATTGGGCAAGGTCCATTGAGAGGTTTTATCTCATGGATCGTACCTTGCTATAGGAGCCCAAAGTACATAGTAGTGAGAGGAATCAGTGAGATTGACGCATTCAGAGATCAGAGTGCTAAAGGACAGAGCAGTCAAATACTAAAGAGCACAGAGAAGGGCTGACAACAGTGCATAAAGGCAGAGTCAACAGAATTGCATAGTTTTTAGTCGACAGAGGCAATAGGATTCAGAGACTTTGATGATAGATCTATCATATTGATTCAGGTTAGACATTTTTTTGTTTCTAGAGTTGTTGTAGCAACAACACTAGAGAGAAGTGTTGCATGCAGAACATTCCAAAGGTTCAAGATCGGGATCGAGTTGAATTCCTTTCTTATTGAGAGGGAGTGTTGAAAATAACAACTATAAATGCTAAAAATAGAATCCAAAAAATCCAATTCAATTTGTCCTTGAATTAAATTGTGAATTAAAATCGAATTCTATTCTCATAGCAACTTGTAAATAGTTAATTACGTTTAATTAACTTAATTAGCTTAGGAATTTCGATTTGGAAGTCTTTCTGTAATCATGTATATGTTCTCCCTAAAATTTAGGGGTCCAGTATGAGTTTAAGTGTGAGTTGTAATTAGATAACTTAGTTTATTGAGTTATGTTTAGTTAAATTAGTTCCAAATTGTTTGAGGAACTACTACAGAGTTAATAATCAGTTGGTGCACTAATGCATCTACTAGTGCTACTCTAATGAACTAAATATTTCCTCCTGAGAAACTCATGCATGTTAGTTCAAAGAAAGACCCAGTTGAGATTAGAGTGCAGGGACAATGTACTCTGAGTTGTATGATTTACTGAGTTGTATAAATCATGCAGGCAATTAGGAACTGGACCTAGTTTGGATTGCGTAGTTTTGGATGCAATGGATTCCCATTAATATGGGCTATTTAGCTATAGGAATTGCATAAGGAAAAAGGGGCTTGGAGAGTAGCATAAGAGGCTAAGGTTTGGCTTGAGCTTGCTTGTGAGCGGGGAGATTGATCATACTGAGTGCTGGGATTGTTCTTGTGAGAACAAGCATGGTATTATCATCTTGAATTTCTGATTTAATGCAATACATATAGTGGGGTTTTGAGTTGTGTCTTTCCCCGGATACTTAATGTGTTATATGACATTGATTTGTCTTCCTCTTGCTATTATTGTTTTCATCGATCTATTGGCTTTTGTTGGTTGAAAGTAGAAGTATATTCTTGTCTTGTGATTTAGTAAATTGCATGAGCTTGTGAATTTACATGATTTTCTACACTCTTATTAAGAGATTGGTTGTTAAGAAAATATCGCAACAACCCAATAATTTAAACAAATAAATAACAACATATGCACGCCCACAGGAAATGATTGTTGCCAGCAACCAAGATGGCATGAGAAGGAAGATCTCCCTTCCCTAGTCATTCTATTGGATATAAGGGACTAAATCCTTGCTCCCTTACTTGTCGTTACTACCCACCAAAATTTGTGCATATTCTTCTAGCTGAGCAAACAACTTATTTATCCACTTCACATCTCAATTTAGAAGTTCTTACCAAATCAAGTCTATAGGATGATTTGTTTATTGACCACTGTTAATTTAGCATTGACCAATGTAAGTTATAATTATTTATGCATTTTTTCCTAGAGCATAATTTCTAACTTGAGTCAGAGGGATTAAGCAACCGTGCAAAACAAAATTACAATATAACAAATTGATTTTTATTATTTTTAGTACTTTTAACTTTTTATTTTTAACTGAGCCAAGATTTAAATGTTTATATTTATTTATGGACACTACAACATCTCCCCATATTATTAATTTTTAATTGAGCCAACATATAAATATTAAATGTTGAACGTGTATATTTACAAACATTTACCCCTAGACATCTCCCCCTATACTAGGTTATAGAGCACCTCTGAGCACAAAGAGAGAAAATACTTATATAAGTTTACTGTAATGTGTACCTTGCCATGCCTACCACTTTTCACCTACCATTGGTCATTCCAAACAAATGTCTTTTATCTAATTCATCGTCTCATTAACAACTTCAATGATTATGTGTATAAAAGAAATCCCATAAATGAGTGGGATAAACTTGTATGAAATAATGTTTGTGAATCTAACACTCCATATAATAAATATAAATATCATCTCATTCCAACTACATTATGGAGATATTTACATCTTACTAAGGGGTTGTCCCAACTAATATATATATATATATATAATATATATATATATATATATATATATATATATATATATATATATATAATATAGGTTAAAACATGAAGATGGGTTACACTTTTGGGCCAAATGTGGCGATGAAATTTCAATCCTTTCCTCTTTTATCGAATTGAAGTCCTCAAAATTCACATAAGCGCTTTGAATTTTGATTAGAAGTAAAAAGATAAATTGTGGAGAATTATATTGTTGTCCTAATGATATTTTTTCCAAAAATACTTAGTGTTGTATAATATGTCAATTTTCCATTAAATGAAATGCTTGTCCTTGCAAATTTTAACACATTTTAAGAGGTATAACACATCTTAAGAGATATGTGTGTGTTCACGTAGCATAACTTAGTATAAAATGTGTGTGTGTGTGTGTATAAGAAGAGTCTACATGGAGAGAGCTAAGTTTTTCATATTAAAAAATTATTTTTTTATGCAAATTTATATTTTTTTAATTATTTTTCGAAGTTGGCGAAGTAATATTTCAATTGCATTTTGCAAACACATGTTCACGTAAGGTTTTTTTCAACTATTTAAATAAATTGAAAAACTGAGAGTACCCTTTTGAAGAGGACTTGTAAATGAAGATAGTGGTATTTTTTGAATTTTTTTGGTTGTGTATATGTTATGATATTCATTTTTTATTCAACCTCTTTAAAATTGTTCAAGAAAATTTTAAGCATTACGTTTAAAAGAAATTGGATAAAAAATATCATATGAATTCGAAAATGTCAAACTCATATGTCATTGGATAGAGGGATCCTTCCTGAATCCAACATGATCAAATCCTCCACTTAAAGCCAAATTTTGCTTGGAGTCTGGTAAGGTACAAAATGGTGTTGTAGAAAAATCTGCAGAAGAGTAGCTAAAACTCTGTTTTTTAGGCCTTCAACAACTCGATTGAGTGCTTAAAATGCTCAATCGACACCCTCGATCATGGTTAAACAGAGACTCAATCGAGCTATCATAACTATCTTTAAAAAAAGAAAAAACAAAGCCTCTCAATAGTTGTCTATAAGTGAATCATAAAATTTATTTATTCCACAACCTTTTTTAAAATATTCAAATATATTTCAAATTCTAATTTTCCTTAATTAGAAATCCAAACTTTATTTTATTTTATTTTACCAAGAAAACAATTATAACAATATATAGATAATTTTTTTCAATTTTGAAATTCTTAAAAATAATAATTTGAATTGAAAAATGCAACAATAAATTCTCAATTTGATTTTGTCTTGATTAAATTTGAAAAAATTCGAATTTCCACATTAGCAGACAACTTGGATACAATTAACTTGTGTGACATAGCTTGTGTCACCGAGTTTACTTAGTAAATTCAAGTTGGAGTTAGAGTTCAGTTAAGCATGTGTGATTGCTAATTTGTAGCAATCAAGGTCAATTATCTCAAGTTGTTTTTAATTAAACTAGTTCCAACTATTGGAGGAACTAGTAGAAGGTCAGTTATGCAGTGGGACTTCAGTAAAACTCAGTGATCATCCAGTTAACTGATCAATCTACCCAAAATAGCTAATGCATGCAGAGAATTTGATTTCCCTAACTGTGGTGGAGATTCCAAGGCAGTGTAACATCAGTTGTAGACAAGTCTTGAGTGTACAAGTGTTGCATGCAGTCAGATGATCAACCTTGTGAATTGTGCAATCTATTTTGGAGAAATTCCTAAATAGTAGGGGCCTAATTTCTCAAGGAATTGTGCAAGGTAATAGGGGCTCAAGCAGAGGCAGAAATTGACCAAGTCTGGGTTAGAGCTTCTCAGTGAACAAAGAGATAGGTTATTCACTTGCAGGTTGTGCTCAGTTGAGCAAAATAATTGTAATACATCTCAGATGAGTTCACTTGCAGGTTGTGCTCAGTTGAGCAAAATAATTGTAATACATCTCTATTCATCAGATTAATGCAAGTAAGCATTGAGGTTTTTAGTAGATTATTTTCCCCAGGAAAAATGTTATGTGCGTGCCTGTTATTTCTTATTGCATGTCTGAAATTTTGTTTTAAATTATGAATTAACCTTCACATAGCAGTAGAGTAGGTTTGTGTCTTGTGATTTTGATTAAAACTTCACAAGCATTTGCAAATCTACACCATAATATCTACAATTTGTTTATTGTTCTGATTTTAAATATAACATAAATTTACTTAATCATTATATATATATATATATATATATATATTATAGTTTTTATATATAATAAATAGAGTTTAAATAAAAATAATAAATTATATAAATAAATAATTAAAACAACAACCAAACTAAACTATTTATAAACATTATTATTTTAAAAATAATCTCATACACACATTTAAATCTAGATTACTCATTCAAATTAGTCAAATGGTATTTTAAAATTTATGATTTATTTATGTTTTTATTATTTTAAAAATATACATTGCAAACCTAAGTTAGGAGTAAAAATTTCTATATATACTTCACACTTGTGTAGACTGAGGACCTAATTGAGTGCAACCACATTTTACAACTCAAGAGAGATTTAAAGATTTATAATTGCAGATACCATTGCATCCATTACAACTATATTAATTATAACTTACAACTATTACAACTATGTTAATTATTAATGCACTCATTTCTTTTTGTGAACAAGTGGATTTATACACCAAAACACTAGAAATGCAATGAAAAATTAATCCACACTATTATTAATTACCTATTCAAATGTAATTAATGATTAAATTTGTTTTTTTAACTATCAAGTAGTCAAAATTTTAAAGTTTGCATATCATTATTGATATTTACACAAATTTTAAAATTTTCAGCTTTAAGGCTCGATGGAGATTTAGGGCTCGATCGAGCCATAAAGCTTTGTCAATAATGCTTACACAAGAGCTCGATCGAGAGTTAGTTTTAATGCTTGATGGAGATATTTTTTTAGCACTCGAGGCCCTCGATCGAGCACTTAAAAAAGCTCAACCGAGTGCTTAAATGGCTTGATTGAGCCATCATTTTTTCTACCCAAACACACATTCTCTCGCCAAAAAGTGTAACCCAACTCCATGCTTTTATATATATATATATATGATCTCATCTCATTACAACTACATTAGTAACATAGTTACCTCTTACTATGTGAAGGCGTTATCCCAACTACATTATTAAGACAGTTACCTTCCACTGCGTGAAGGGATTGTTCCAACTACATTATTGAGACTTACTCTTTTGGTTGGTTTTAAAGTTGATAGATCTCTTGTGGTGAGTTAAGGGCCTTTCTGAGGTGGTTTGTTTCCTATACATGGTTGTAACTAAGATGCCTTCAACTAAGAAGTAGTGGGACCTTTCCTCCTTCGCTAATTTAAATTTTCTAACACTTACTCCCTTGTAGCACTCCATCCACCTCACATGGGTTTCTCCACTACATCAAATTGAATTGCAAAATTTTAATGACGTCCACGAGACCAAAACGGTCTAAGTGACCCAAATATACAACCAACAAAACATCATACAATCAATTTTTTCTCCATAACAACCCTCTTGGCATGAATCAAGATAAAAAAGTTTGATGTCTTGTGAAGCTTTTCTTCCTTGAATAGCTCACACAGACTGCCCACTTTCAGGTCACTTTTTAACTGACTACAAATGTCCTCATAGGAAAGACACTCCATGAAGAAGTGCCATTCAGTTTCAACCACTCCTTCCTCACAAAAGACACAAGTTTTTTCTTCCCACTCTTCCTTGGGAACTACCCATCTACATGTTTCGCATCTAAGACGATGGGATTCAGTTTTTAGCTGTGTAATTAAAATCTTACCCTTTCCCTTGATTGTGGCACTCAAATAGGGTTTTTCATTATGTGACCATGTTGGGTTGAAATTATTGACATATATCATTGTTTTACGACCAACCTATTTTTCCCACATGGTTATCCTAGATTTTTCAAGTACCTAATTTTTTATTTCCACGTTAGAATTAGGACAGTCATGCCATTTGATCCCCCATTTTCCTATCCATTTGTTATTTTGCTTCCTCCAAGTTTTCTTCCTATACGCTAACTCTTCTGCCACGATCAACTTGGGCCACTAGTGTTCATTCATGCCATCCACCTTTTTTAAATACATTAACAAACAAATTATTTCTAAAGCTTCCATCAGAAACAACTCGGCCTCCGCTAGCAAGATCTCATATGGGACAGTTGATTTGACTTTAAGGTCACTAGTGATTAAGTTGTTTGAATTCTTTCTACCTATCTACATTTGTTGTCTAACATGATTCTCCCCCAAACTTCACACCCATAGAGGACAACTAGAGTAACTAACAATCCAAAAAGAGTTTTCTTGGTTTTCCAATCCTATAATTTTTCTTTCCTACATCTATTATAAACAAGGTAAGACACTCTCCATCCCCCTTGAACCTTTTCAATTATGCATGTTTCCCAACTGAGCCTACCGTGAAAAACAATTCCTAGGTACTTGTACTCTTCCACTAACTCAAAGGATTTTCCTTAAAAAATAAAGCTAACTTGTTGTTCTTTTTCCACTTCAAAGAGAAGATCATGACTTTAGGTTTTCTAGTATTTACTTGCATCCCCACCTCTTGACATAAGAGCTCTAACGCCTTCAAATGCTCTCCCAAACCATAAACAAATTTTGCAATTAGAATAAGTTCGTTTGCATATAGAAGCAAATTCACCACATATCCTGCTATTTGAACACCCTCTGCACTAGTGTTGTTCACCCATTCTTCTAGCTTAACAATATTTAGATTGAAAAGTGCGGGGGAAAGAGGGCACCCCTGCTTAACCCCTATGTTACTACCAAAGCATTCAGAAAAGCCTTCCTTAGTTATGATTTTAGCGCTAACTTTCTCGTAAATTTTATGAACAATTGCTCTATACTCCCTTGGAATTTTGAGCTCTTTCATTATACTCCAGAGCTTAACTCTAGGGACAACGTGAAAAGATTTCTTGAAGTCAACAAAGCAGCAAAAGGCCTCCTCCCTATGGATGTCCTAAACTTTTTCGATGAAATGCCTAAGAGTGATGCAATGATCAATGGTATATTGCCTTGGCCTAAAACCAGCTTGCCATTTAGCTCTTTTACCCTGTTTTTCTGCCCAGCTATTGATTCTACGCTCCAACATGCTCCCAAACAATTTTCCAAGAAGAGAATTGACCATAATAGTGTAGTAATTAGCAGGGTTATTGATGTCTCCACTTTTGTAAAGAGGGATAACCACACTCATAGTCCATTCCACTGGAAAATTACCTTGTGTGACCTTATTGAATATCCTTTTAATGATTGGAGCCAAGATCTCAACACCCCACTTTAAAATTTAAGCATGTAAGCCATCAATGTCTTGAGCCTTACCACTTGCTAATTTTTTTATACCGTGCTTAACCTCTTCCACTGAGAATAATTCGGTTGTAGAGTTGATTATGGGGGGGTTACTTTTCTATTGATCTCTCTCATAGAGGAGCTTCACATTAACTCACCACTGCGCCATTGATATATTATTGTCTGTTTACTTTGTCCTTTTTTATAGCTCCCGCCAAAAACCTTTGGGGTTGTTCTTTCCCAAAGAAATTAATTAATTCCCTCTCGCAGCCACGTACCTTTCTTTTCTAGTTTTAATCATATTTTTATACTTCTTCAGGGTTTCACTATTTGTCTTCTTATTAAGTGACCTTTTAGTAGCCTTGCATTCTTCATCATACCAAGAATTATTTGGAAAAGTGCTTGAGACCACCTTCTTAAGGAGAGAACTTTTTCACCCCTCTAAAGCTTTGTGGATTAGAGGGATCAACATATTGCTGTAAAATCACTCTGTTCCTGCGCTATCTTCTTTCACATCCATGATAAATGATTTCTGAGAAATTACTCACTCATGTTGGGTCCCTATAATACTAGTGATTACCCCATTACTATTGTAGTTAGACCCCTTATTAATAGCATTGTGCCCCTATTGTCCCCATATTATTATTATTGTGCCCCATAGAATCCTTCTATTGTTATTTTTGTGGCTTTATATTATTATTGTTAGGTCGGCTAGGTTATATTGTGACTCCTTAGACTCCTATATATAGAAAGGAGGTTTTGTCATTTGTATCATCCAATAGTTGTTCATTTATGTAATGTAAAGGAGGTTTCCCTGTCGAAGAGGCTGAATTCTAAGGCATTGATCTATCTTTTCTATCTTTTTCTTGAGCTGGTTACATAACATTTGGTATCAGAGCTTTGGATTCTAGGGTTTCGCTGCTCCAAACAGGTCATCTTGGAATTTTCGCTATACTTTTGTTTCTGCGACGTTTCAGATGTTGAAAAACAAACCCATTTGAGAATATATCGTGCTAAATCTCGGGTCCAAATTTCAGAGCTTGTTGCGCTATATTTGTGGAGATATGATCTAAGGAAGTTGGGCTTTTTGCAGACTCCTGAATTACAGTCCAAACAGGTGACCTGGGGAAAATTGTCATAACTTTTTCTCTGAGCATTGGATTGCAATTTCTTAAGAAGTTGCAAAAATAGGACGGACTATAGTATCTTCTATATATTTTTCAAAGCTAAAGGTCGAAACAGTGACCCGTGGCACGTTGTACAAGTTCGCTCTACTGAACTAGTCTATAATCAGGTCACTGTGGGAGATTTCGCATAACTCTTCCTTGAAGAATCCAACTTGGATCACACTGGTGGCATTGGAAAGAGGACACAGAGGGATACCATAGATCGCAATTTCAGAACTGGATGATCCGAAATTATAGAGATACATCATATTCAATATCAGGGTCCTACAAAGTGAAAAAAGGTGTGTAGTTTTTTTTAAATTTTTGCATAAAATTGGTTTGAAAAATTAGTCTGAAAGAATTCAGAGGGCATAGTAAAGCATTATTGTTGGTAATTGATGCCCCAAAGAAAGAAAATGAAAACACCTAGTAGGCAACCTGAAAGCTCTAGCATTACCCATGAAGAAGAGGAAGAAATGGAACATGATATATCAAAATTACGAGACCAAGTGCAACAATTGTCACTTGCACAAGAAGGAACATAATCTAAGATGGATGGTTTAAAGAAAGATGTAGAAGCTAAGATGGATGGTTTAAAGAAATGCATAGAATCTAAGATGGACGATTTGAAAATAGATTTGAAGACAGACATGGACAAATTGAAGATAAATATGAATAAGTTGCTACAAGAAATGGTCACTAATGGTGAAAGGGTAGTAAAGGAAACTCATGATGACAACAAGAGAAATGTTAATCATGATTCCATAGACTCTAATGTTGGATCGAAGACCCACCATATTCCAAAAATCGATATG
>APFE031601209.1:0-11748 GCA_000404065.3 Pinus taeda | reverse complement strand
AATGGATTTGGCAGGAAACCTTTCAATCCACTGTTTACATTTCCCTTGAAATGAATCATAGAACAACATAATGCAAACATCCTCATGCTTAACTCTAAGAAGCTCAGCAAATTCACAGAAATCTAATATATGCTTCAAAGTTAAAATTAAATCTTCTCGTTGAATTTTGGACCATTCCTTAGAAAATATGCATCCTTGGGAAAACGATTTGGGAAACCATGAATTCCCGAAAAATCTATGCATGCATACCTTGAAATAAGAATGGTAGCATCTGGGTCCTTCATAACTCCAGTGGAATCACCATGAATCTATGAATTTTGAATTCTTCAACAATGGAGTCGCCAAGGTAGATTTGCAGCCTCAAAAATTCTCCTGAGCTCCTGCTACCTTCAGAAGTTCAGCTCTTTGATTTAGGGAATGAATAATCTTCAGACTCCCGGCAGACGCACCAAAATGTTATCACAAAATCAGTATTGATGGCTGTTAATCAGTTAGACTCTATGTAACTATTTCAGACCAGACTCTTGGCTAAGGATTAGCCTCCCTAACCTGAGAGGGCTCTCTCAAAATAAACTACTAATTTATCTTTAAACACTAAGAGGGCTAACTCTTGAAATGAAAACTTAATAAACATGCTGGTTGGACAGACAACATAAGATTTATTCCATTGGGCTCATGGAGTCAAACACCATTCCAGTAAACTATCAACTACTCATTCATGGAAGTCAAGGCATGTAATGTTTAAACACTCAAAACATCTCTCAAATGAACCTCAACTTATAAATACACACAGGAAATCTGAGCAACTAGGTGAATTCAGAGTGATTGTGTATCTATCAAGCTGTAAAAAATAAAAGATAAAACAAAGCCACATATATCTTGAGCATCTAAACAAAGTATGAATCTTGAGAAGAAAAAGTAGTCACTTTATATTACTGTAACAAGTCCTTTAAATAAGCCAATATAAACTCTCTTTTTTTTCATAAACATCCAACCCTCATTACCTCAAAGTTTCATCTATATATAGAAAAACATTCTTAACTACTTTGAGCCTCCTCCTCCAGCATGAGGGGAGCTCGATGACTGTCATTAACTACCCCTATCTATTTTTAACAGACTCATTAAATATACTAAGTATTAAGCTGTAATTACAAAGAGTCCTAATCAAATTTAAACTCTAATTCTATTCTCCTCGTTCATGATTCTTTTCTTGATCTTTGACAGCTGTATCCTTTTAGTTTTGGCCGTGATTGCTGAGATAAGGATGCAAGGAACAAGGTTAGCATTGGATGCTGAATGTGCTGATGGTTCATTGATCATAAGAACAAACCCCTGTTTTTCCGGTCCTTATCTCCCACCATCCTTCGAAAGTTAAGCAATATGTCCCCCAGCTCTTTAATACCTCAAAACTGATGAGCATCACCATATTCCCAAATATGCTGGAAGCCTTGTTGATTGAACAGGTGTATAAGCCCAAATCCTCGTATGCATCTCCAACCAAACCCTAACCACCGGTAATAAAGTAACTTTATTAAAGCTATAACTTAAGACAAAATATTTCACCTTTATGGAGAATGCACACTTGTCATTATCTGAATGGCTCTGCTAGCCTTATGTGGTCTCCTTGATGTTCCTTAGGCATTTTCTTCAAAAATTTGCTGACCTTACCATTAAACTGTTCGTTTTCCTCATAAATCAGCACCTACAGCAGTTTCGTAGCGCGCTACGAAACTGCTGTTTTTTCCAAAACAGAGTGTATTTGCCTTGAATTTATATAGCCGTGCTTACATGCCTTAAAAATAATGAACTTAAGCAAAATTAAGCAAAACTTTGGAACAACACCTGACTCAGAATCTGCAATTTCATTTGGCAGCTAATTTATTTAGCTGTGCTTTCAATTTTGCAACCTCCTTTTCCATGGCTGCGATTTCAGCTACGGCCCTCTCCATCTCAGCCACTTCTCTTTCGGTTGCCTCCCACTGGTCTTTTGTAGATGTAGTATTTCCTTCTTTTGCTTCCTTTGTTTTGGATTGTTTCTCAACTTCTCTTGCTTGTTTTCTTGTAACTGGCCTTCGTGGTTTGAACACAAACTCTTCACCAGGTTCATCAAACCGTAACCTCTTCGAAGCCTTTGATTTTTTAGTGCTCTCTGGTGATGATTGAGTTAAGTCAATGTGCATTGGCTCAATATGCACTGATTTAGCCTGTTCAAACTCAATAGCCTCGAGCAAATCACTCAAACTAGCTTTTGATATTGGACTTTCCTCAACAGCTACTGATTTTCCCTTCTCCTTGCTTAATTGACTTCTGGTCTTCACTCCTGATACTTTTTCAGCCCCACTTGATCCAGGTGCATCCTTCTTGTGCTTGACCTTCTCTTTTGATGATGGTTGAGGTGGCTCTTTGATAACCAATGGCTTCACTGATTTCTGCAATTTGGTCTTGGTCTTCTTCTTATCTGTTATCTCCTTTTTAAGCTCAGCAAGAGTAGGTTCCTCAATTGACTCTTCTCTTTCCCTAACAGGCAATGGGGTGAGGCCTGTCTTACTCTGAAAACCAGCCATAAAAATAAAGGAATTCCAATCCCGACCAATTTTCTGCAGACCATCCAACACTAACAGTTTCACTAAACCATGATGAAACAGTGATGTCTCACAGTTATCCTTCTTCAATTGAATTTTATCACACATCTTGCTGAGGCTACGAAACAAGTAGAATGGGATATCTACAGATGCTTTGCCTGTAAAATGCAGCAACAGCTTAAAATGATAGGAGTAAACTTTAGCATATCTCCCTTCACATGTTAAATACTTTTGAATACATGTAAGGAGAAGTGCATAGTGTTCCTTCACGTAATTCCTTAGCACAGCCTTTGTAAGATCTTCATTCACATAAGGTTCCTTCAAGAATTCCTTGCAGAGGTTCATATCAAATTTGAAGTTTTTAAACCACTCCTGCCTTCCTCTCGGAATTTCAGTCACATTAGCAATAGCCTCTGGAGATACTGGGAATTCTAACATAGATACTTTAGAACTTAAACCTGTAAAATTCAAGGCAAATGCTTTTGTTACCTCAGCATGCCCACCTTGCAACTTCTCACAAAATCTCCAGCAACCAGCATCCTTAAAGGCTTTTCTTACACCTTCATCTCTTAATGCAAGGTCCAATCCCTCAGGTTCTGTTCTTTGACATCTTCCAGACCAATGCCCCTTCTTCTCCATTTTTCTTTGAAATCTTTCGCACAGAGAAACTCCACCAGCTTCAACTCAAATGGCAAATTCAAATTTTGGAATGTAGGCTCGCTTGCAATTAGGTTCTTTTAAGGAAGAAACTCGGGCTCCTTTGCAATTTAACAATCTTATCATACAAGCGGGTCAGTTCATGCATCATTAACAAACATCATGACACTACCATGCATTACAAAACCGTTTGAATGATTTCTATGTGCGTGGCTATGAACCTATTGGTGGAATGATGGCTCATAAGCTTGGAAAGGACGCCAACTGACAATAAACGGACGGACACAATGACTCATCCCCACAGACATGACATTTCAAGACTCTGTGTTGCAAAATCCCCGAATCCGCAATTTCATAGCGCAGATAGTTATAAATTATAAAAATGTGCTACGAAATGGCTGGTTACTGACATGCTGCGAAAAAACTAAAACATCATTGCGCTGCCAAATCAACCAATAAAACTGCGCTGTGGAAATGCGAAAAGGGCCAGTGACATAAGAAAGATAAGACATGCCTTATACAATCATGATGGAGGATGACTAACGGTATTTGAAAATGATCTACATCAATATCTTTCTAAAACATGATCCTTAAGTAACAAACATAGGAAAACAACCATTTGACACCTATTTTTTGACAATGAAATTTTTTGGACAACATTATGTACATGTGACTGCAGTTCTAGGTGATAACAAGATCATTAAATAACATGTTAAAGAAATATTCAACCATTAACTGGACAATTGAGGCTAAACAATCATTTGAAGAAATTAAAATAGCCTTGACAAGAACACCAGTCCTCACAAGCCCATAGTTTGATAGAGACTTCATCATTTTTTATTTTCCATCAGAACACACCATAGCTGCAGTTTTACTACAAAAAGATGATCAAGGATGTGAAAAACCCATAGCATTTTTTAGTAAAGCTCTTACAGATGCATCATTAAAATACAAAATAATGGAGAAACAAGTTTTTGCATTGGTAAAAGCTCTTAAAGATTTCAGGGTCTATATCTTGTATTCTCCTGTAATAGCTTACGTTCCTAATGCAGTAGTCAAAGACATCTTGACTCAGGATGGAATTGATGGAAAAAGAGGAAAGTGGATAGCTACTATCTTAGAACATGAGTTAGAGATAAAACCCACTAAGCTAATTAAAGGTCAAGGATTGGCTAAACTCATGGTAGAAACTAATTGCCAGGCCCTAGACATAAACTTCATTGCAGAGCTACATAACGAGTAGGATATGGTGACTCCATAGATTAGCCAGGCCTTTTCAGATTCACCTTGGTATGCTGATATTATTTATGTGTTACAAAACCTGTAGGCTCCTCCAGGGTTGTCCAGAACCAAGAATAGATTTTTGAAAATGAAGTCTTCAAAATTTTGCATCTTAGATAATTCCTTATTTTGGAAAAATCATGAAGGCATTTTGTTAAATTGTTTATTGAAAGAAGCTGACAAGACTCTACAAGAATTTCATGTAGGGGACTGTGGTGGACACCTATATTGGAAGTCAACTGCTGACAAAATTCTAAGAGTTGGATTTTATTGGCAAAACTTGTTTGTAGATGTAAAGAAATATGTAACTTCCTGCCACAAATGCCAAATATTTGAAGGAAAAAGAAAATTGTTACCTTTACCATTGAAACCCATTTCACCGAAAAACCTTTTCAACAATGGGGTCTTGACTTCATTGGGGAAATTTATCCACCCTCTTTTGGTCAACACAAATGGATACTCACTGCAACTGACTATTTTACAAAATGAATAGAAGCCATTCCCTCTAGACAAGCCACAGACACTGTCATCATAGGATTTCTAAAGGCCAATATTCTGTCCAAATTTGGTTTCCCAGATAAAATTATTATAGATAATGATGTAGCCTTTAAATAAAAGAAAATGATTAATTTTTGTAACAAGTACCATATCACACTGGGTCATTCCACAGCCTACTATCTTCAAGGGAATGGACTTGTAGAATATTCCAACAAAAGTCTAATTAATATTATCAAAAAACTATTGGAAGAGAATAAGAAAACTTGGAACAAAAAATTGATCAATGCTTTGTGGGCAGACAAGCTTACAACCAAAAAATCCATTGGAACCAGTCCCTACGAGCTAGTATATGGCATGTAGGTTGTTTTTCCCTCATCTTTAGGGGTTCCTGACAAGAAATTACTGTAAGAAGCTCAAGTAGAACCAAATGATACACAAAGAAGGATAAACCAGACCATCCATTTGCAGGGAACCAGGGAGGAGGTGTATCGAATATCACAAGTGCTATAAGAGAAACTCAAGAAAATCTTTCACAAAAGGACCAAAGCAGAAGATTTCTATCTAGGAGGCAAAGTGTTGAGACGGGATTCTAGAAGGGAGGACAAAAGAAAACATGGGAAGTTTGACTTCTTGTGGAAAGGACCATATATAATATATGCTTTCAGAGGAAACAATGCATATTTTCTTAAAGAGTTAGATGGTGCAGAACTTGAAGGAGGACCAGTTCATGGTCGAATGTTGAAACATTACTTTGATCCCAGTTTTAACTCTAATTAGATTTCTAACTGTACATAATATATCGTTTATAATGTCAGTGTTGATTGGATGGTAAAATTGTGAAGTTGAAGCCTGAAGAGAAGGCCCTAAGCTTCAGAAGTATTACTGTCATACATTTAAATAATGCATCAGGCAACAGGGAGATTGCAGAGCACAATCAAAATGTCAGAAGGCCACTGATCTACTATTCTTAACTTCCCACCAAGGAAATCCATCTCCAAGTGGAGCCACTGTTATGCCCCTATACTAATAGGTGTCATATATCATGATTGACTTGGTTTAGCTTTGGAATATGTTCATACCTTTACTTGTTGCAAAGGTTTTCCATATTTGTGAAAAAACTAAACAAAAAAATTAATTAAAAAATATAAAGACGGTATACCCTAGAAAAAGAATAAAAGGGTGAACAAAATAAAGAAAAGGTCAAAAAATGAAAGAAAATGAACCCCAACAAAAAGAAAAGACCATGAAAGTGTGAAAGTCTAAATGCCACTACTATTTAATTTATGCATAATAAAGATATTGTGAAACTTGTTACTTATGTCACAATTCATGAATAGTCAAATAGTTTAAGCTTGACTAGTTCATATTTTCAATTTCATTTTTTAGAAGTAGAGAATAAAGATCTGACCAAACAGTGTAATATTGGCAGATAAGTAGATAGGTAGAGTGAATAAAAGGACATCAACAATTTAATTTGAGCCTTTGGATGTAATAAGTGTATATTTAGATAGATATCACTATCTAAAAGAAAAGAAAGTTTGATAAGGGTTTGCCAGTCTAAGTGTACCCTAATAAAGAAGTGAAAATTCTAGGATAAAGTAGAAAGGTTAAGTAGATGATGGCTGCAGAATAAATGTGTGGTGAATGGTTAAGTTTAATGTTTAAATATTTTTCTTTCATCACTTGGACAAATTATAACTCAATGATGGCTTAACTGGTGATCTCTGATCTAGATAGTTTGGAAGATTTGTGAATTAAATCAGCAATAGATAGAGGAGCAAGGTTCTGACTAGGATACATGTGTCAAATGAGAAACAAATAAGTATTCTATATCTTGTGCTTTTATAGTTTTTCTAGTTTAATAAATATCCTTATGTGTTTCATATCTGAATGATAAACGAAAAGTTATATTTCAGAAAGAGTTTTACGGCATTCTGTCTTTAAAATAGTTTGTATTCTTAATGTTTTCTTCCAGGCTATTATAGGTAGGGAATTCTTAATTGCTCCCTGTTTTCATAGTTTATCACTGTGATCATTTAACAAAGAATACTTAATTTATTTTTGTTAATGAGCACCCACTTTCCCTCATCTTGGACCCTGTTGAAGGATTCTTAGTTGCCCTTCCTCCATGTTCAAGACCATTTCACCCATTTGAAACTATCATTTGTCTTTTGCTTGACTATCTTTCCCTGTGAAATTTCTCCTTTGTTAAATCAACCTGGTCTAGTTAAGCTATCATTCAGTTGACTCCATAGCCCAATGGCCTGAAATACCTTGTTCTATTCATCTGCTCTCAAATTCCACCACCAAACAAAATCAAAACCCCCCAAGCTTTCATAACTAGCCTAATATCTCACAAAACAAAGCTAAATCATAAAGAGAGAGCCCTCTCTGAGTACAGATTGGCTAGATTCTGTACTTAAAAGACTGGTTTGTGGTTACCTCGGAGTGTCCCTTCTTTTGATAACTTCTAAGAGAGAATCTGAGTGATAACATAGTGGCGACTCCACTGGGGAAGACTAATTCCTTAGTCAAAACAAATCTTTAAGAAACACAAAGTTTGATTATATGTATCTTAAATAGTTTATAGAAGTTATTTTTATGTCCTTATAAGAAATAGAAAAATGAAAGACCTAAAATCTGGCTTCAGAAAGAACTCGATACACTAGGGCTAATCCTGACTCTAATCCACCCCCAGTGTTTGAGAACCCCAATTTGATCCCTGGAATTCTTAGAAGACAAGAAATCTTTGTTAGCCCTCGACCCATATTTAGATCTCAATCTTATCTTGTTGAGTGGCTATTTCTTGAAGACCTATCCTTTTATGAGTACTTTGAAACCTCTTTGTTTCGAACTTCATCTGATTTTGAATTAATAGACCTAGTCCAAGACCCAGAGTTCATCAAAGAAATTGAAATTCAAAGAGCTAATTTCTTAATTGATAGACATTTGCAGAACTCACCTCAATCTGATCTTACCACTGAAGGAACTCCTAACCCTTCTGTAGTCATTTTTTTTATTCAAGCTCCTCATCCATCCGTCATATCTCTCAACACCAAACCACTCCGTAGTTGACTTCAACTCCTAGTCCTCCATCCACACCTCAAACATCCACTATTACCCCAACTCCAGTCTTTGTTTCAACACTACCTACAGCAATGGCAAATATATATTCTCCTCTTGTGTTGTCAGCTAATTTAGGTGCCATGCCCCAAGACTATCAAAGTAATATCACATCCTTTAATGGCACTAGAACCTATACAGCCCAACAACATACTAGGAAAATGACTGATTATTTCGAAATGTATGAAATAGACACTCTTGATGTGCAAATGAGAATTTTTGTGCAAAGCCTTACCAGAGATGTTAGAACCTGGTTCAGAGCCTTAAGACCCAATCGCATTGACAGTCTAAGAACCCTCTACCAACAGTTCTTGAATAGATGGGAGAAAATAAAAGACCCTCTTCAGATCTTATCTGAATACAAGAATCTCAAAAGAGGACCACAAGAAACTGTGCAAGACTATTGCACCAGATTTAATAGTGTGTATAGTTCCATTCCCCTTGACCTAAGGCCTCCCCCTGGCTTAGCTTTAATCAAATTTCCTGATGGATTTGATTCTGATATGTATTTCCAGCTGAGAGAACAAAACCCTCCTACATTGGAAGATATACAAAGCATAGTAGTAAGTGTCAAAGCCAACCTTCTTTCTAAAGATCCAAAGCTAGGAGTGAAAGAAGGATACCATTAAAAGAAGAAAGTTCACCTTCCGAACAAAAGCTAGATGCCATAATTAAAGGAATGGATAGACTAGGAGACATAGTAGAGATAATTGAAAGGAAATCTCCTTGGGATAGCCAACAAACTAATCCAAGGAGAAATTCTAATTTTAGGAAAAATCAAAACCAGAACACTGGAAAGAATGGTCCTGACCAAAACATTAGACCCCCTTTCTAGGATAACTATGCAGAAGCTTCTCACTCTAAAGGCCCAGAAGAAGATACTCAGATCAATTTGATGGGGCTTGATGATGAAGAAGAAGTTTTCTTATCCCAAGATGATCAGGAGGCCCACATACTTTAACAGTTTCAAACCCAATCAGGAGAATATTTTGACTTTAGGCAGGGATATGACTCATCTGTTTTTGAAGTGCGCAAACAATACAATCTAAGAAGTAGGAAAATTGATGTCCTTGAAACAAACAAGAAAACAGTCCCAAATCAGTCCAAAAAAGGTAAGACAATAAACAGACCATTGCAAATTCTTTCTATAACAAACACTAATCCTCCTGACCCCATAATTGAAGATGTCTCTGATAATCAGCCAAACAACAAATAGCCTTCCACTTCCTCTTCTTCCAAGGACACTATGGAAGAACCTCCAAAATTTGATTTAGGAGAATCAACAAATCATGAATCTAATCTTGAAAATGAGAAAGACATAGAAAACATAGTTGTTCAAAATCCAAGAGCCCAAATAGAAAAGTCCTTTAATCTGGAAGCAGAAGTTGGCAAGTGGAAAATTTTTGTTCCATTATCTGAATTAGCTAAACATGATGTTTACGGGACTCAAATCAATAGATCATTGAAAATTATTGGAACTGAAGACTCAGTTAATCTTTATGATGATCAACCCGAGTTAGTCTTTGGCCCATAAGTGAATTGGAAACCATTGGACTAAGGAATTCCTCCCTTCTATGTTAGCCTAAATATACATGGTAAGATTCTTCACAATGCCATGTTTGACTCCAGTACATTTCACAACCTTATGCCCAAATATGTCATGGAAAAGCTAGATGTAGACATCACCAGACCATACAAAGATTTGTTTTCTTTTGATTCTAGCGAAGTGAGATGTTTAGGATTGATAAAATACTTCCGTGTTTCATTGATTCAACATCCTACAAAAACAATATTATTGGCCATAGTGGTAGCTAATATACCACCCAAATATGGCATGTTGTTCTCAAGATCCTGGAGTGCTAAGCTTTAGGGATCTCTTCAAATGGATATGTCATATGCCACTATATCGTTTCTTGGATAACCCAAAAAACTATACAAAGAAACATTGATGAAATATGTAGTAAGTAGTTAGGAAAACCCCCAAAATTTCCCCATCTACTCTGTACACTCTGATATGGATTCTTTCATTCTTTATAATACAGAAGCCAGTCCTTCAAATACTTTAGATGTTTTAGCAGCATAACCAAAAGAAATTGAAAAACAAAAATCACCTGTTCATATTCAGGAAATATCAGATAACAAAGAAAAATTAGATGACAATGAAAACCCAAATGCCATGGTTAAACAAGTTCCCACTACCCCATATACAAATTATGAACATGAAATCCTTTGGCATTCAGAGTTTGATGGATCAGTAAATAAACTAGGAGCAGGAGTAGGAGTTTGGGTGTACAATTTAGAAAATGATCATGCTGAAGGCCATGCCTACGGATTAAATTTTAGATACACCAATAATATAGCAGAATATGAAGCTCTCTTATTAGGTCTTAAACTTGTTAAAATATTAGGAGCTATAAGGGTGTCCATCATGGGAGATTCAAAATTAATAGTTAAACAGATTAAAGGGACTTACTCAACCAGGGATGTTAGACTAGGATATTACGGAGGAACAGTCATAGAAATCCTCAACACTTTTTTGGAAACCCAGCTTGCAACTATTCCTAGAAAACACAGCATGCAAGCCCACAGCTTGGCCTTGTTTGCCAGCACCTGCAAATTACCTTTTCAACATAATCATCAGTATACTACTGAGATTAGGCACAGACCAGCCATCCCTGATAATCTTAAGAACTGGCAGGTTTTTGATAGTGATAAGAAGATTAACAATTTTTTAACTTTAGATGAGGAATTTTCTAACCTCAAAATAGATATTGATACAGTTACTAATTCTAATCAAATAAATGAGGTAGAAATTAACATTTTGGAAGAGAATCCAATGAATATGCTTCACCCAACCAAATTCACACAAAAAGAAATTCAAGACCTGAAACAAATGGACGTAGATGAAATAATTGAAAAAGAAACAAAGGTTATCAACCTAAAGGACAATCATTTACCCAAAGGATTGACTCCTCTGGAAGATTTGTTTGACTCTAATGAAATTCCAAAGAAACCTAAAATGGAGCCTTTAAAGGCAGACATCGAAGGGTATAACTTAGGAACACAGCATAATCCCAAATTGATAAAATTGTCTAAATCTTTACCTTCTGATCAAAAGCTAAAGTATTTTGAACTTATGAGGGAATTCTAGGATGTCTTTCCCTAGAGTTATGAAGATTTGAAATCCTATGACACTACTATCATTCAGCACACTATACCTCTGAAAGAAAATCAAAAGCCCTTTAAACAAAAACTCAGAAGAATTAACCCTATGCTATTACCATCAATTGAGAAAGAAATCAAATGCATGTATGAAGCAGTGATTATTACCCTATTAGATTCTCATAATGGGTATCTAATCTAGTACCTACTAGAAAGAAAACAGGTGAAATAAGATTATGTGTTGACCTAAGAAATGTGAACAAGGTCTCTCTAAAAGATAACTATCCATTACCCAAAATGGACCATATATTGCAAAGGGTAGTTGGTTCTTCTAGAATCTCACTTTTAGATGGGTTTTTAGGGTATAACCAAATCTTAGTTTATCCCGATGACCAAGAGAAAACAACATTTACAACACCATGGGGTACCTTCATGTACATTAAAA
>APFE031601206.1:31261-50686 GCA_000404065.3 Pinus taeda | reverse complement strand
CAAAACATTATATATACATATTATATTATTGATAAAATCGCCTTCCATTTTTCCTATATACCATGGAGATTCACCCATTTATTATATTTATAAATTTAGGGGGGGTTCTTAAAATTTTCCCTGCACTTAGCCCTCTGTTGCTGAACTAGACCAGTTCTTTGAACAACCTCTTGTTTGATTTCATCAGGTTCATTCAACTGCTCCAATATATGGTTTTGAGCTTCTGATAAATCCATCCCCAACTGGACTGCCATCTTAAAAGTTTTGACTTGGAACTCTATGGGAAACAGGACCTGCTTTCCATAAACAAGTTCATAGGGTTTATGTCCTATTATGTTTCTACAAGTAGTTCTATAGGCCCACAACATTTCAGGAAGCCCTTTTGCCCAATATCTTCTATGTAGATGCACAATATTGGTGAGGATTCCTTAAATCACTTTATTTGTAGACTCGACTTGACCATTTTCTTGTGGATGATAGGGAGTGGATTTCCTATGCTTGATCTTGTACTCTTCCATAAGCCTATTAATCATGTTGGATGTGAATTGAGCTCCCTGATCTGTCATATTTTCTCTTGGAACACCAAAGTGAGTAAAAATATCCTCAAAAAGAAAACTAACTACAGATTTTTTGTTAGCAAAAAGTAATGCTTTGGCTTCTACCCATTTGGTGACATAATCATTGCATACCAATATATACTTTTTCTTCTTGGATGGAGGACTAATAGGTCCAATAAAGTTTAAAGCCCATTTTTTGAAGGGTTTGATAAGTACATGAGGTTGTATTGGCATTTCATTTGACAGGTCAGGTTTCCCTACCCTTTGGCAGTTGTTGCACCTTGTAACATATTCTTTAATATCTTTGAATATGGATGGCCAATAATATCCTAAAGAAAGGACTTTATAGGCTGTCCTCTTATCAGCAAAGTTTCCACCACATGGCTCGGCATGACATGCTTTGAGAATATTAGGCATTTCATCTTCCTAGACACACCTTCTGATCATAAGCTCTAGCCCTATTTTATACAATTCATTAGTGATCCATGAATATCTTGCACTATCTTGAATATCTTTATTTTCTCTCTAGGAAATAAATGTGAAGGTAACTTCCTTATAACGAAGTAGTTAGCAACATTTTCAAACCAAGGAGTTTGAGTAGTTACTGCAAATAGATATTCATCAAGAAACTTATCCTCAACCGGAGAGTCTTCTTTGGTATTTTGAATTGTGGACAAGAAACCAGAAACTATGTTTTGTTTTCCAGGTCTATCTAGCATAGTAATGTTGAATTCTTGCAAAAGTAAAAGCCATTTTGTAATTATTCCATTAGTAATCGGTTTATTCATCAAATATCTAATTTCAGAGTGATTTGTATGAAAAAAAGTTTCATAGCTTGTTATATAGTGTCTGAACTTGTTAATTGCATGAACAACAACTAAGAATTTTTTTCAGTCAATAACTCAATGGGAGTCAAATTTTTACTTGTGTTAAATGGCATAAGTAATCAAATATTTTTGTACCAATACAGCTCCTAGAGTTGTATCTGAAGCGTATGTAGAAATATGGAAAGGAATTTTCCAATTTGGTCCTCTTAAGATAGGTGCTTCGGATATTTTTTCATTCAAGGTTTCAAATGCTAGTTGGCAATCAGGATTCCACTTGAATTCACAATCTTTTGTAAGCAATTTGAATAGTGGAGATGTACTTTGGTAAAGTTTTCTATAAACCTTCTATAATATCCTGTAAATCCTAGAAAACTTCTAACGTCTTTTTGGCAATTTGGAATTGGTAACTTAGAGATGACTTCAACTTTTGATTTGTCCACTTTAATCCCATCTCCTCAAATGTGATGTCCTAAAACAATATGTTTTGTAAACATCATAAAGCATTTTTCATGGCTTAGTGAATGGTTTGTTTCTTTACATATTTTAAGTACTTTTTCCAAATTTTCCAAAGCTTCTTCAAATGTGTTACCATAGACTGTAAAATCAGCCATATATACTTCTACACAATCATGTATTAGATCAGAAAAAATTCCTAGTATTGCTCTTTGGAATGTTGTTGGTGCATTACATAACCCAAAAGGAAGCACTCAGTACGAAAAAGTTCCCCATGGAAGGTAAATGTGGTTTTATCCTGATCCTTAGGTCCTACCTTAATTTGATTATAACCACTAAAACCATCCAAGAATGAGAAATACTTTTTACCATCTAATGTATCTAATAACTGATCTATAAAAGGAAAGGGAAAGTGATCTTTCAAGGTTTCTTTATTCAATTCTTGGTAATCAATGCACACCCTCCATTTACCATTCTTTTTGGGCACAATTACCAAAGGAGAAACCCATTTGCTATCTGAGATTGGGTAAATGAAGTTCACATTGAGTAATTTTTGGAGCTTTTCTTTCACAATCTCCCTAAGATTTGAATTCATTCTTCTTTGAGGTTGTCTGGTTGGTCTACTGTTTTCCTCAATATAGATATGATGGATGCAAGTCTTAGGATCAATACCTTTCATGTTAGTATACTCCCATGCAAATGCAGCAGAATGCTTTTGTAATATTTTGGTTAGCTCTTATTGTTGTAGTTTTTCCAAATCTTTGTTTATGTTCAATGTCCTACCTGGAAAAATTTCAATTGTAGAGCTACTAAACTCTTCCATAGAATAGAGAGACATTTGCCTAGATGACAAGTATTCAATATTAGATTTTTCCTGGAATTGTGCATGGTCATACTCTGAAGATGTTTCAAAATTTTCCAATGTGTTAAAAATTTGACTATCTTCACTAATTTCTAATATAGTAAAGATAGGCTGAATAACATCTTCATCATTGATCCATTCCTTGTCATCTATTTCTGTGATTGCTTTTGCTGGAGGATACAAAGTAAATTTCTTTGTTGAATTACCATCATAAATGTACATGTCACTAGACCTACAACTAATAAAAGCATCATTTGTGGCCAGCCAAGGTCTTCCTAATATGAGTGGGTGTCCTCCTAGATTAGTCTTGGGAGTTAAAATCATGAAATCAACAGGATATTCCCAAGAATCTAAGGAGACTGAAATGTCTTCTAGCACACCATCTGGTTTAATTACAGATCTATCTGCAAGTTGCAGTAAGGTAGGTTTGTAATGAAGGTTAGGAAGTTTAAGCCACTCCATAATTTGTCTACTCATAATGTTTATTGATGCCCCTAAGTCAATTAATGTGTTTCGAATTTCAATCCCATTTATATGTGTCTTGACAATTGGACTTCCTAGATCCACATATTTCTGCATGGCAATCTTCCCCATCATGATATCTCCTATCTTTCCTACTAGGTGAATTCTTTTCGTTTCTCTTCGTTTTCTTCCTATTCTTTTGATGCTCAACTCCTTTATTGTGTTAGCTAGAACTGGAATTTCTCTAATGGATTGTAACAAAGGAATTTTGATACAAAAATTCTTCAATTCATCTAGGAAATCATAATTGGGCAACATGATCTGTTTTTCTACTCCTCTATCAATTTGTAATCTCTCAAGAAAAGGAGGTGTAGAAGTAGATGCTGGTTGCTCAATGATAGGAGGTCTGTTTATTGACTCTTTTTGTTTTCCTTTTTCAATGGTTTGGTTTTGGAGGGATGTTCCCTCAAAACTTTTATTGACTTTTAGAGAATCATCCTTAGAAGAATCTTGTTCTTGAATGACTATAGAAGGTTTTTCCTTTTCTAATATCCTACCAGATCTAAGTTGAACATCATTAAGATTTAGAGGAGCAATCATGTAAGTAGGAAATCATTGTCCTTCTACCATGTAAGCATTCTGAGAGTTTTTATTATTGGGGTTTCACAATGGTTGGGATGGTAGTTGATTTGGTTTTTGTTGAAATGGAAGTAAGAGTTGACGATTTTGACTTTTTTGTGGAGGTTGTTGTGGAAATGGCAATGAAATGTGAGGGCTTTGATTTGGAAGTTTTGGTTGCTGATTTTGTGGGGGAGGATAGCTCTGATAAGATGGAGGATATTGATAATATTTAACAAATCTCCCATAAGGATTTTGTACCCCTTGTTCCCATGGTTTATATTGATACTGAGTTTGAGGTTGAGGCCAAGGTTGCTTCCAAGAGTTCTAGTTTGGTGGGGGTTGAAGATACATTGGATTGTTGAATCCTTGATTTTTTTTCCCCTTCCAAGGTCTTCTTGCAACAAAAAAAAGAGATTTTATAGGATTTGGGATTGTTTCCTCTTGAAAGACAACCTTAAGCCCTAGGATTGAAGGACAATCCTTGGTCTCATGACTTTATGAACAAATCATACAACTTTCTACAATTTTTGCATCTAAATGGCATTCCCTTAGAGCATGTTTCTTTCTATATTTTGGAAAAAAGATGGCTAAAGCATCAGCCTATGTTTTCTACTTGTTTTGGAATTTGAGGGTGCCTAGCTACTCACTAAGGCTCCCTAAAATATTAGTTTTAAACTCATCAAGCACATTTCCAATTTCTACCCTACTTACAGATCCGGTTGTAGATTTGTTTGCTCTAACAAGAGAAGGATCTCTCGGTCCTTTCCTGGTTTTAGATTTCCCTCTTGAGAGATGAAAACATAGTTCTGCTATGCCACTCAATGGAAGTTGAGAGATATCTCCCTTCCCCATCATGTTAAGGATATCTATCCATTCATATCTAATGGCATTTAACAAAAGAGCTTTCAATGTTTCTTTATCTAGATTGTTTATCTTAGCTCTTTTCAAATTATAGTTGAATCTCTCAAGAAAATCCTTTAAGTTTTCATCTTCCTTTTGTATCATTTTGAACACTTCATCCTTATGATTGGTAGGCATACAATAATCCAAATATCTATCCAAAAATGCCTATTTCATGTTATTCCAAGTTCTAATGGATTGAGTGACTAACCCCATAAACCATTTCAAATCAACCCCTTATAGTGTTGAAGGGAACAATTTGAATTTTTGAGAGTCTTATAGATAGTCATAGGTTCTGTACAAGACTTCAAACTTAAACAAAAATGTTTCAGGGTCCTCACTTCTCAACCCATAAAAGTTTGGGAGGACAGATGGCGAGATGTTTTTCATTGTGGTATGTGTTTCCTCATCTACTATAGGGAATCCAAATGAGTTATCTATTTCCCTATTTCCTTTGCCTCCTCCATTATTACCTCTACCTTCTCCATTGTTACCTCTACCTCCTCCATTGTTTCCTCTACCTCTCCCTCTAACCCGTCCTCCAAATAGTGAGAATTCTTCATCTTGTTCTTTTTCTGCCATTATAGTTTCTTCAGAGTCCTCTATTTCTTCGATTAATGGATTATGGGAGAGAGTTTTTACTTCTTATTCTTCACTAGGTATTCCTACTTCCTCAACTAAAATAGGCTCCCTTGTAGAGGTGAAAAATGTCTTCTCTCCTAGGTCTATTTTAGTAGATGAAGTGGGAGAATCTTCTAACTGAGTTGCTTCCCCTTGAATTCCAGGAATCCTATGACTGGGAGTGTGAGTCTGCGATGGAGGTGTGTCTTTTCTAACTCTTGGTGAGTAGGTGGAGTTGTGGAAATTGAACTTCTGCCCCTAGCTATAAATCTACCCCTAGAGTCTCGTTTTCGATGCATGTCATTGTTTTTCTTTGTTGTTGTTTTTTTTTTTATGAATGTAAGAGATAAGGCTACCTAGTTACACTTCCCCAACAATGGCGCCAAAATGTTCATTCAATTTAGTTTCCTAAATTGTTCATAAATTATCAATCCAAGTATTATAAACTAATGAAGTGTAGTGCACTATATGTGCTAGATGACCCTTCTTACCTAACCATTTTTGAGTTTATGTTTGTTTTGAGGTTTTTCTCTTTTGATTCCTAATGTTCTGCAATGTAATCTACAAAATATTAATCTACTGCTACTAAGAATCTAGAGAAATGAAATGAGAGCTAAAAGTGCTTTAAGCCAGATTTGGAAGTAGAGTTTTAAACAAGAAAATGAAAACAAAGCTTCTCTTCTTGCTATTATGGTTGTTTTCAAAGCATGAATTGAAAAGGACTTAAAACTACTATTTTCTCAATTACAAAACAAAAGATTAAATGAGAAAATGAGATTGCAACTATCTATGATAAACCAAAAATGAAATACTGGAAATAAGATTACCACTATTGTCTAATCTATTGCAGAACCAAAACTTAATGAACAACTGAAGATGAAATTGTAGCTAAACTAAGTGAAAAACTATAATTGAAAATGGAGTTGCAACTATTCTATTATGAAAGCAAGGCTAAATGAAGTCTTTTTGTCACTCTGCTACACAATTTAGGGAGAAATACCTCCTTGTGATGGCGTTTTGAGAGATTTCATTCTTCATTATTCTAAGAAAAGTAAACATAAAAATGCAGAGAAATACTCATTCATAAATGAAACATATCACCACTTAGTTCAATGAAGATTAACCATTAACTAAAAGGGCTTTTGAAAATATTCATTTATAACATGAGTTACTGAACTAATAATAAAATGGCATTGAACATCCTAATTCAAAATCTAAGAAAATAATGAACAACAAATGAAATGAATCAATTTATGCTACTGACATCAACTTAAAGCTACTGGTAAGAAACTAGAAAGCAGTGAAAACCAAAGAACTACTCTGCAATGAAATACAACTACTCTGAGTTAGTGAAAAGATGACACAAGCTGCATTATAAAAAGAGTTAGAAAACAATTATAAACATTATGGAAAAACACAATGAATTTACAATTGAACTATGAAAGAAAAAATAGAAATAAAATGTACCCTTGACCACGTAGGGGCCCTCTGTAAAGGTCTCAGATTATAAGCACTCAATCAATACACCAACAACGCTTCAGGTATCCATTGAAAATAGAATCTTTATATTAAAACGGAGAACTGAGTTCTTCAAACTACATAAGCAAAAGCTTGAACTTGTTCTACGTTCTACGCACTGGTATTTATAGAAAAATATAAAATTGTTTTGAAGAGAGAAATTAGCTACAGCAAAACACGTAGACAGGCCAGTATGCAGAATTCTTGTCCCTGGTTGCTTGGAAACATAAATCTATGGTAGTGGCTTGTTAGATTCCATTTTTGCAAGTGGCATATGAAGTCCATGGCCTTAGGAGACTTCTTTAGACCCCATCACTGAGAAACATGTGCAAAATAGAGTCCTGATTGCCATAGGTTTCTATAGTTGACTTCCCTTTGACTGGAGTCCTCCTCATTGATCTAGGCCAGATGGATAGGATATGATCCATGCTCTGATGTTTTCCAAGCTACCCATGTGGTCCTTTTCCTTTCTTGACACCTGTAACCTACAAAAGTGTGGAGATGGTTGCGGAACAGTCGATTAGCTATGGGTAGCTGAAAGACAAAAACCTATTCAAATAGCAAACATAACAGTATAACTTGTAAATCACTGAAAGATACTCCTTGAGGCAATGTGTAATGATTTTTGATGATTAAGGATGCATTTTTCATGGAAAAATAGAGAAAGAAGGATGAGAAAGTTGCTTAAGGGAAAGGCAATTTTGGAACTCAACAATATCCTTATCCCTAAAAGAGTGAAATTGAATGTATGGTAGCGGAACTAGGGGCTAGTATAATTCAACCTAGTCCAATTTCTTTCTCTACTCCAGTAGTATTGGTGCATGAGAAGGATTGATCATGGTGCATGTGTATGGATTATAGGGAGCTCAACAAGATTACTATTAAAGATAAATTTCCCATTACTTTTGTTGATGAATTATTGGATGAATTACATGGATAAATTTACTTCATCAAGTTCAATCTTCATTCAGGATTTCACCAAATAAGAATGAAGATTGAAGACATTTGGAAAACAACATTTAGAACTCATAAGAGTCATTATGAATTTTTTGTCATGCCTTTTGGCCTTAGGAATGCACCTTCTACATTTCAAGGTTTAATGAATTCCATTTTCAAACCCTTCCTTAGAAAAATTGTTTTGGTATTTTTTGATGATATGCTAATCTAAAACAAGTCTTGGAAGGATCATATTCAACATGTTGACAGAGTGCTCAAACTATTCAAGTAGAAACAATTATATGCAAAACCCTTCAAATGTTTCCTTGGAGTACAGGAGGTGGAATATCTAGGTCATATTGGATCTCATGAGGGTGTTAAGGTGGACCCTAACAAAATTAAAGACATTAAGGAATGGAAAATCCCCACATCCATAAAGCATTTGCAAGGATTTCTTGGGTTGAAAGGGTATTATCACAAATTTGTTAAGAATTATGGGAGAATAACAATACTTCTAACAACATTATTGAATAACTATCCATTTTCTTAGACTCCAGAAGAAACAAAGGCCTTTTAACATCTTAAAGAGGAAATGTGCCAAGAACCGGTCTTGGCTCTACCGAACTTCACAAAAAGCTTTATTGTGGAATGTGATGCCTCAAGAAATGGAATTGGTGTTATTTTAATGGAAGAGGGAACACCCATAACTTTTGAAAGTCTTCAAATCAAAGGAAAGTATTTACACAAATCTATTTATGAGAAGGAAATGTTGGAAATACTACATGCACTAAAGAAATGGTTACCTTACCTAATGGGAAGACACTTCAAGGTAAAAACGAATGACGATAGTCTTATATACTTTTTAGAACAAAGATTATCATAAGAAGAGAAAAAAAATGGGTAACAAAGATGCTGGGTTATGACTTTGAAATCATCTACAAAAAGGGGAAGCAAAATGTTTTTGTAGATGCACTCCCAAGAAAGGATGAGGATGTGGAAGCATTACTTTGTTCAATTTCTATTATCCAACTAGATTAGATAACTGAAGCAATGGATGAATGGAAGCATGACGAATAAGAGTGAGCACTCATTCAAAAGTTGCAGCAAGATCCCAATACATCTGATACATTTAGCTGGAAAAATGATTCATTATGGTATAAATATTGCTTATGCCTTTGTAATAATTCCCAACTCAAACAAAAGGTTGTTCTGGAATTGCACACCTCTCCCATAGGAGGGCACTCCGGATTTTTAAAAAATTACCACAGTGTTAAGAGGGAACTTTTTTGGGATGGCCTTAAATAATGAAAAGTTTGTGGTAGTATGTTTGGTTTGCCAACAAAATAAAGTTGAGACTATTGGCTTATATGGGCCTGACCTAGGATTGGAAGAGTTATTTAGCCAAACAAATCTTACAGCTACCGGCCCTTTCGGCAACAGCCTGTGGAGTACAGACTACGGTCTCACCCGAGGTAGCACGGGAGGGTGCTAGAACTAGGTTTCCAGACCCTTGGGATGCCTTGATGTGATCTGGAGGGTTTGCACGTCGTTCTGTGGCTTCGTGCCACTCTGCTTCCGCGTAGATCCGGAACAGGGCAATTCCTTAATACTTATTATGTAATTAGTTGTTATAGATCAAATCTACTTGTTACATTCTTTAATCAAACATTTAATAGAGATAACGAATGCGTGCACCCAGAAAAGATACAGATTTGCATAAACTCATAACATAAGCATAAACACACATATCACATAATAATATCAACCATAAATTAACTAGATTCACAGTATTTCAAATTCACATTGTATTTCAGAACCAACTTATCTTTATTCAATTCTTTCGCCAATACATCCAGATCTGCCCTACACACTCAGCTGCAGGGGTCTGTGCACATAACTGCAAACTCTACCAGGCCTCTACACACACAGCTACAGAGCCTCTATCTACCCACCAACACCCTTGACTCGAACTTACAAACATCGAATATACTCTCTTCATAGACCCATAGCACTAAGATTCATTCAAACCCACGAAAAATTGTTTTCTACCCTTAGAGCCTCGCTCTATTTATACATTCCCATGGTCTACGGACCATGGGTAGGCCGACTTACTTCCTATTATTCTATATTATTTCTTGGGTGGACAACCATTTGAATCAACCTATTACATTTCATGCTTTGCATATTTTAGAGTTTTACAATATTTTCATCCTAACTTATAGGCTCTCAGCCCCAAAACTGCTACACAGGACCTCCGCTACCCAATAGTCCCCCAACATAATCATTGTGACTCATCTCGAGTCACTCGTTGGTGTGGCGAGATGCACTGCCTTGCCTCCGCGGTTCACCTCCCTGTGAGTGATGCTCTTCATTTTGTTGCTCCTTCTTTGTCTCCTGCAATGCTTCTTCCATCTCCTGCTTCATTTTTTCCACCAATTCTTGCAACCAATAATGCTCATTCTACTCTTCTCAGTTAACATAGAACACCCCCTCATACGATTTTAGCTCTAGCTGGGCAGCCACATATAGGACCTCCTCGTACCAACGCAACGAATTTCTAGTTTTGTATCTTCTTGTTGCACTGTCTGCTGTAGCGTGTGTTGCAATTTTGCAAGACCATTGCTACTGTCCACAAGATCCCAATCCTCAAGGTACATCAGAGACGACTTATTAACTACAATTCCACCATTGGTCTCCATATTTACAACCTTTTCCTTATCTTTTATGGTTCACTGACCAGCCCATGGTTGAGACAGCGCATCCAGACCAGTTCTGCTTCATGTCTACAAATTTCCGGCACATCCCCTACCGTCGATGCTGAACTCTACATAGTGCCCGCAGCTGTCAATGTCGTATTCTTCAAAAATCCATGCATCTCCGTCGGCCATATTGCAACCCTCACGCTTACTCCTTGAGCGTAGATAATGAAGAGTTCCATAGCGGTGGGAAGGCACAATAGCGTACGGTTCTTAGAAGTACAACTCATTCGGTGGATGCCCCCCTATGATTAATAAGTGTTTCGAAATTCAAATTCATTGGCTCTCACCCTTTTTGGTGCCCTCATGTTAAGCTTACGGTAGATCGTTCCAAATCTAGCTCGTACCCCGTCTCTTAATTGCCCACCACCCACTCCCTTTTGCCATAACTCAGACATCTTGTCATGAATAGTGACAGCAACGGTCACCTCTCTGCTTGTCAATGCAATAGTGTAGCCCTTTCCACACAACCGCGACCCTTGTGACCAACGAAATCTATGTGCACCCTGGTGGTTGCGTAGCTTCCCCATAAATTGCTTTAGCATCTCGCGCTCTCTTTCAACTGGCTGGAGTAGTGAGATTGTCCTTCGATCAGTTAGTCAGGTGGTCAGCCCACCCATGTAGAGCTTCACGCGACTGCCATTTACTCTCCTTGGGAAGGGGTCTCCATTTAGCTTGGCAAGCTAGACCGTGCCTCCACCTGTAACTTCTTTGACTACATAGGGTCCCAACTAATGCATTTGGAGCTTGCTAGGGAATTTCTTGAACTTGTTGTCATATAGTAATACTAGATCATTCTCCTTGAAAGTGCGCACCTTGATATGGAGATCATGCCATACTTTCTCTCACTATTTCTATACTTGTTGATGGAATTCGGCCAAAAACCATTCCTCCTCAAGTTCCTCTAGTTGTGTGAGCCGTTCCTCCAAAGCCCCACAGTTTGCCATGCTTGTTATTGCCGCAATGCACAAACTAGGTACAATGTATTCCATAGGAATGGTGACTTCCTTGCCATAGACTAACCAGAAAGGTGTTTGGCCCGTCAACTTCTTGCAAGTGGTTTACTATGCCCATAGCACAATAGGGATGTGCTAGTCCCAATTGTTTCCCTGTGCATTATAGACCTTGGTCAACATAGTCTCCAAAATTTTGTTGAACCCTTCGATAGTCCCATTTGCTTGTGGATGGTATGGCGTACTCTATTCTTGATATATCTGGAATTCCTCAGTGAGTCTGCTGATCGTTGCATTCAGAAAGTGCATTCCCCGATTTCTCATTAGAATTTTGGGACATCCAAACCGTGTCAACACGTTCTCGAACAAAAATTTTTGTAGCTGTAGCAGCTGTGCAGTCCTTAACCGATTGTGCTTCTGCCCATCAAGTCAAGTATTCTGTCGTGGTGATGATATAGCATGCACTCGTCTTCCCTTGAGGTGCGATGGGCTCCACAAAGTTGATTGCCCACTTCTTGAAGGGTTGCAGCATCATCTGTGGCTTGAGCGGCATTTCATCCCTCCACAATGGTTCCTAGTCCATTGACATATGTCGCAGGCCTGACATTACACTTTCGAGTCATGATGTAGAGTTGATCACCATAGTCATGTGCAAAGAATCTTTTGTGTGGTGGCGCAACTTGCATAATGTCCTCCAGAAACCCCCCAATGTGCTTCAGCTAGGATCTGTCCTCACTCGAATTCAGGTACATATCGGTGTAATATTTTGTCGTTGCCCATTTTGAAGAGGTGCCCTACAATAACGTTAAAGTTTACTACACGTATCACCAATTCTTTCTTATGCTGAACGGAATATCCCTGCAGCACGGTTCGTGTGGTTAAGAAGTGGATTATATCTTCAAAATGGCCATCCGCGATGCACAATGCATACAACTATGCATCCGGTAGTCCTTCCTCTATGTTTGTGGTCTCTTCGCCATTCTCAATTCGGGACACGTGATCTGGGCCTGCGTTTAGACGTCCCGGCTTTACGACAACTTCGAAGTCATATTCTTGAAATAATAGCAACCACCTACAAATGCACCCCCCCAGCATAGGCTTACTCACTAGGTATTTTAGCGCCGAGTGGTCAGTATACATCTTAAAATGTCCTCCGAGCAGATAGTGGCAGTAATTTTGGAGCACATAGACCATTGCCAATCCCTCTCTCTCAGTAATGGAGTAATTCTTCTCATATTTTGACAATCGTTCACTTGCAAATGCAATCAAGTGATCAATTCCCTCCACACCTTCTTGAGTGAGTAACACACCTAATGCAATACACGACGCATCAAAATGCACGTGAAATTTGATGATCCATTTCGGAAAGACCAATATAGGGGTTGATGCCATATTTTCCTTAAGAGTTTCTAGACTTTTGTTGCATTCCTCATTCCAGCAATAAGTAGTATCCCTCTTCAGCAACTATTCCATTGGTGTCATGATCCATGCATAGCTTTTGATCAACTTCCAATAGTAACCAGTGTGTCCCAGTGTGGTGCACAGTTGTTTGACACTTCACGACACTTACATATTGAGTATGATAGCGATATTTGTCGGATCCACCATGAGAACTTGCTTACAAACCACATGGTCGAGCAAGTTCCCGAAGGGGATGAGGAAAGTACACTTCTTCAGGTTTAATGCAATTTGGTGCCATCGACAAGTATCCAGCATTAACTGTAAGCTCACAATATGTTTCTTAACTAGCTCGAATATGATCCAGTCATCAAGATATACCTCTAAGAACTTTTGTATAAATTCCTTGAAGGTAGCAACCACAATGCATGAGAATATCATCAACGTGTTCTTTAGTCCAAAGGGCATCACCGTATACTAAAAATAGCCACATTCAGTGGTGAAAGTTGTTTTACTCCTGTCCTCTGGTGTGATCTTGATTTGGTGGTACCCTGAGAAACTGTCTGTGAAGGAGTAGACTTCATGTCCACCATATTTTCGAGTACCTTGTCTGTAAATGGTGTCGAGAATGGGTCATTAAAACATGCATCATTGAGCTTCTTGACATCCACACAAATGCGAATTTCACCCTTCTGTTTCTTTTCCTGCATAACCATAGGACTTACCTAGTTTAACTCCTCTACTGGTTCAATTATTCCTGCTACATCTTGTCCAACTCTACGCGGACCTTCACTTTGTATTTTGGATTCAATCGGTAAGGTCGCTGCTTAACTAGCTTTGCATCCGGCTTTAGGGTTATCTTCATCATTCCCAGGTCACCGAGGATCCCTTTTAACTCCGTGATTTTTGTTGGGAATAAATCTTGATATTCTGGAAGTAACTTGACAACCTTTTCCACCATGGCATCATCTAAATAGTCCCCAAGCATTGTATACTTTGGTTGTTCCTCCATTCCAATGTCTACTTGTTTCATTTTCAGCAACGTGGTAATGTCTGGATCCTTGATTGCTAGTCCGTGCACCTCGCAACTCCCCTCTGTTTCCAGAATATTGAGGTTTCTAGGGTCGTCCTCATTATCTTCTACTTGCACATTGTAGCATTCTAGGGCTTGGCTTAGTTGTCGCGACCAGTCTGGCTGCACAATTTCTTCTGGTTCTAGTGGTATTTTGAAAATAGTGGCCTTCACAACCTGCAATGCGTCATCGACAGTATCTATCCATTGATCTTCAAAGAGGAATGTTGACAAGAATCCTCCACGCAAGATATCCCACTCGCCTGTGCCATGTCAGAGCTCTGTTTCAGTATACCAGTTCCTTGGAATGACATCCAGTGTATGATAAAATAAGAGTACCCACTGTGGTAGAGGCTCTTCTATATAGGCTTGGACCCATCTGGTAAGGTGCATGCGTGGATCATCACGTCCATCGTATTTCTCAGTTATTCGTAGTTCCAGCCTCCCAAATCTCATCTGCATCATGCGCCAGCAGCCGCACCAATTTTCAAAGGTTCCTTCATGTGTGCCCCACTAGTGTGCAGGTGTCGCATGTAATGCCCATCTCAATGCACCAAACCATTGGTGCTTTGGTGCCGCACTTTCAAGCTTGGTTAGGAATTCATCTACTGCCGTCAGCCCATCACACATTGGCAGTTCACGATCCTGAGTTCTAATGAAATACAGTGATTTAGTCATCATATTGCAGTGTAACGTGGTTACTCTATTCAACTAGTTATGCCATCGCTTGTCTTCTTCATTTGAATCTTCGGTGCAAGACTCGTCAATCCCCCATGATATTCTTCCTTCCTTCGTTGGCTTGACCCACTTTGGATTTTGTGCAGAAATTTTGTAGATACAATCTAATTCATCGTCACTCCCTTTGTTTCACACGAGTTTAGTGTAACGCGGCCCTTCAGCTGGATCTAGTGGAATGATTACGCAGAGCAATTTCTTCTCAAATATCATTTTCCGCTTCTTTAAAATAATAACCCCATTCATATCGGTGGCCTAGTCTATCCCTAACAACGCAGGGTAAGGGCTACTTTCATCCACAATTTCTATTACTTCAAAGTCTGTCCGGGTGCTTGCACCTTCTATATCTAATGTAATTCCTTGCAGTCTTCCCACGGGTAGGATCTTCCATTGGTTTTCCATTCGCAATTTAATAGGACACCATTATAGTGTGGGCTTGCGCATGCACTCCCAAGTCTGTTTAGGTAGTACATTTTCATCTGAGCCCAAGTCTAGAATGATTTGATCCATCTCATAATCGCCAACCTGTGGTGTTAATCACATTTCCCACCCAGTTCGCGATGCATGTTTTCCCAATTTTTAGACCACACGAGGTTCACTCGACCTTGCGCACCTATTTATTAGTTCTTGCAAGCCCTTAACCACCCTATTGTCGTGAAGTAATTTCATGCATATCTCTAAAAAGGTAGTCAGCATCGAGGGATCCCTTTCTGGCTCAAGTTGATCCCTACTGCCTAGGGTAGAGACGTCCGTGAAGCTTTCCCTAGCTTCCAAACATGTCTCCTTGTGAATCCCTGCATCTTCCTTGGTTATTTTCCTCTTATTCTCTCCTGTGAGCATGCCACTTCTGAGTACCATGTTTATGTTGGGGTCTTCCTCGCGGGGTTCAGACCTCATCATCTAGATGTTCTATGTCATCGTAGGGTGTGGGGCAATCTATCAGCTCATGATCGAATTGCTCATAGTAAGGACACGATATTTTAGTCAGGTTGGTACAGTGTTGCACATAGTGTCTGATGAGCCCCGAAATTGGGTAACTTATTAGGCTCATTTATCCTAATTATTCTTTGTCAGTCCACCATTTTTCATAGTTTATGCATGTTTTTTGAGTATATTTATGTTAGTTGAAAGAATGAGGATAGTCACTTGACCAGGAAGGCTAAAACGTTGTTAACGCAGATTTTTGGACAAATTTTGGACCAAGGACAAGCAATTATGAGCCAAATGATAGCCAAGCATGAAGGAACAAGGGTGAGGATTTGAAGGAAGAGTGTCTCCTGCAGTAAAAGGCCCTTCCTCGAAATCTCCACCCTCAGCTCGGAGTTTATCAGGCCATCGAAAATGATTCCCAAGGGCAGCCAAGCAGTCTTGTGTAAAGTGGTTGATCACTAGCAGTTTGAGCAGCCGAGCCCCTTGAGTTAAGGATGGTTGTTGGAGACCCTCGTAGTGCATAAATAGGAAGTCTTCCGGCCTTCGTAGGTTACTTTTTGAACTGTTGTATTTTGCACTATAGTGCTGTTATTTTCTCAGCTCATTGTGTAGTTGTTGTTGTATAACTTTCTTGTGACATGGCTATTTTTGAGTAATGGGAAGCAGCTTCATTTGGCATCAGTTCTAACTTCTTCTTAGGAGATTGTAGCTCTTGGGTTTGGACCCAACCCAAGTGCCAAGGCTTCCTTTGTGTACTGTTATTTTCTTTTTATGTCTTTGCAAAATAATTTTTGTTAAGTAGATTAGAATCTTGCTTGATTACCTAGATCATAGTTGATGGTTAAAGGCTTTTTCATGTTCAGATTGATTTGATAGGTTAATAATAGGGAATATCTTTAGAAAAAGGCTATCAAGCACCTTGGATTTCACCTCTCCCTCAGTGGAATCATGAGCTGGGACCAAGGTGACCTTGCTACCACCAAAAGCACTGTCTTTGCTTCGCCATGCAATTATTAGTGTTAGATTCTCATCTGCAGAAGTTGATACCAGTTTTCAGCACATGCCCAAGTTTATGATTCCTTAGTTTGCATAGCTATTTCACATAGTTTCATTGCAAATAAACTTCTATTCATTTTCTTTGTTGTTCTTTAGGTGAGATTAGGTTAACGTAGCTAGGTCCTTGATTTTCCAAGTCTTTGTTTGTTCAGTTTGAGAATTAACTTACAGAGCACCTGGAATACTTCTCTATCTGCCAGTACTCCATCAATCCCACTGGCTCCATCCTCTACTTTGGATCCTTGCCTTACATCTACCATTTTCTCACTTTGCCCTAATTTCCATAATTTTGTGCAACATTGCTCTATTCCTCCTTGAACAAATCCAACCATCCTTATCACTCCACAGCTCCATCCACCAAGTCCTGGACCTCATCACACCCTTATCTCACCTCCATACCCACTCCTTCACCTTTCTTCCTCCATCAATCCTCCAAAATCTCCTTTCTGAACATCTTGTAGAAAATCACAGAACATCCCATAAAAATTCCATAACATCCTGTAGAATCCCTGAAGACTTCCTATAGAAGTTCACGAAAGCAGTTTCTTGATAGTCAAACTCTGTTAAACTCTTTGGAAGGGTGCTAGGGACCCCTTAGGCCCTCTTCAAACCTTCCCTACCTCCTGCAATCATTTTCTCTCGCCGATCCAGCTCTGCACAATCAAAAACAGTGAAAGCACATGCATGATAAATCTGACAACGTAGTTAAAAATACAAAAATATGTTTTCTTCAGATAGAAGTAGCTTAGACACATGTATTTTACCTTCCTAGAAGTCAATGGCATCTCTTTCAGTAGCTTGCATCCTCTTTCTTGCATCAGTAGGGCTAGCTAGTAAAATTAGGGTTTGCTATGGTTTGCATTACCTTTCAACTGTTCATTTTCTTTCTGCAAGTAGATTAGCTTCCTTTGATTTAGCTTCCATCAATAAGTTAAAAAGCTTCTTCTTAGAGCTCATAAAAGTTGGCGTAAGCCCCTAGCAGACTTGTGCCAGCTGACCAAGTGACAGCTGTGGCAAGAGCTAGTACTTGTGCATACAACATCGTCGCTTCCAAGTTTGTTACGAACTACCGGGTTGATAAAAGTAAAGAAGTGAGTCCCAAGAGTTGCAACATTATTGCTGCAATACTAGAGCCCACCAGTGTCCTGGTCCTCCACAATTGTAACAGATTAGCTGCCTGTAACCCCTTCCTGGCCCCATTCCACCTCGTCCTCATCCATGTCTCTGGAACCCACTGCACGCTATCGTCGCGGCTAGATCCTGACCTCACACTTCAGTCTGCATTTTGTATGCAGGTGACTGGTCCATCAATAATTGATAAATACAACAGTCTCTTTCCTCGTGTGTTACACTGAAATTTGTCACCATGACTATCTGCAGTTAATATGGCTCCATCAATAGTCATATTATCCTCCTTGTCAAGCCTAATATCTTTTCTCTTCATGTCAAACTTCAAAAAAGAGAGAAAGTCACTAAAAAACATGTTTATCTCTGGGTACGCAGGTTCTCTCTACCTTGCCTGCGTGTACGCATCCCAAACTCATTGGACCTGCATACTTGTACGCTCTGTAAGCCAAAGGATGGGTGCGTACCCTTGTAAAGGTCAAAAGGCGCAAGTTTCATCTTAAAAAAGTTACTTGTGGTCACTTCTAGAGCCTTCTAGAAGAGTTTTTGACGTGTATTGAGCGCCTCCAGATGGTTTATGCATCCCTATGAAAGAGGAACTTATCCCATCAAGAGAGGAGCTACCCCATCCAAAAGAGGGGCTTATCCCATTGATGTTGGACCTGATTAACTTCCTCTAGAACATTATAAATACAGGCATTGGGCCAGAGGAGGGGAGTTTGAAAGCTGAACATTCCAAAGGGTAGATGCTGCTGGAATTAGGACTTCCTTGTAGAAGCTTGTGAGGAGAGATTACCATCCTTTCTTGTTTCATTTGGAAGTGGGTGAGCTTGTCAAAGTACAGGAAAACTCTTTCTGGACCCTGGGAGGAACTTGCACAACACCAAGGCTCAGGTTGTAATGGTTTCTTTTGTTTCCTATTAATACAAATAAGTCCATTCTTCTCAACAATTTGTTATTAATGAGTTGTTTCATATACTCCTTGGTCTGTATGTTGAATATGTTTTATTTTATGAGATATTCAGGTGCTATTTAATCGTTTGATTTTTAGTGAATGCAGGTTTCGAAGTGAAGGAGGAGCTCATCCAGATCGACGAGGCTGGACCACTACAACAGCGTTGGACTACAGGTAGGATCTAAACACTTGATTTCTTGTATGGTAAATGCATGTTTAGAGAAGGGTTGCTCTTAATTGTCTTGTTTGTCACTAGAAAACCTTAGGTTTCTAGGGAGGTTGGTTTTGTCTGCAAGATTAACTCTTTTCGCATGACAGTCTTGATCAAAAAACATAAGAACATTATAAAGAACAATGAACAGAGATATGGTCAGAAGAATTACCCATGGCACCCCACTGCTCGCCAACCGGTAGCACCAAGTTCGGATCACCTTGGAAATCCATACCAACATATGGGAACCTGGCATAAACATCTCCTGACAATTGAACCACTCAAAGAAGGTCTCAGAAAAAGAAATTTGGGGCTGGCCAGCATGCTGAGACATGAGGTCAACCCATCTTTGCATCCGTGGTTCAGTCGGTGGAGGTAGGCCAAGTGAAATGTACTGCGACTGCATCAGTGGGATTCTCTCCAAGGCGAAAGCGGTCAAAATGGAACCATAACCAAAGTTCTTGGATCTTCCACTTT
>APFE031601204.1:61837-73731 GCA_000404065.3 Pinus taeda | reverse complement strand
CCTACCTTCAGCCATCGTCTGGCCTTTGCTCGGCCCTGCAGAAGATGGCGACGCGAGCTTCAGAGGGGCCTCGACTCCATTCAAGCCACACCCACTGAATAAGATCGCATGCAGCCCTGTGAAGAAAAAAGAGAAACATGCATAGGTTAGGCTCTCAGCAAGCTGGGCATGCACTATAGTGGATATGGTGGCAGACACTCTTCATCTGTAGGTCGTTGGTAGCTTCGCAGTGAGGATGAGGACGGCGCCCAGCTTCGAGGAACTTCTGCAGGCCGCCAAGATTCTGGATACTTTGATAGGCAACAAATCAAATTTCGAGGGCTCCAGATTAACCCTGCATCCCAATAGTTTATGGATGTCTGATTTTTCCAGCCAGCCGTTGCACTCCAACAGTCCATTTTTTCATAGGGCTACCATAGAGTTCACCAGATAGCAAAGCCCTAGCTCCAAGGGAAACATCATCAGAAAAGAATCATCTAGGAGCTTCCATGTCGCCGCCCTATACTCGCTCTGCCCTGACCAATCAAGCAGATATGGAATGTCGACTTCTCACAAGCTCGTGCGGCAAGTTCAGGAAAAGGTGGCCCACCAAAGTACCAGCTTTCTCTCGTCTCAGATTTGCAAAGGAAAGCAGAAGTTTGATCACTCTGCCTCGTTCCAGATCGAGATCATGCTCCTTTCTCACAAAAATCTACTTCTATAGGTGAGCTCTTTGGATCTAGTGCAAGATCTCAAGCAAATCCTGGAATTTAGGCTTAGGATTCCCTTTGCATCTCAATGACTCCTCCACGAAGGTAAACAACTTGAGGATCTTTATCCCCTTTCTTTTTACAGCATTAAGAGAAATGCCTCCATCACTTTTACCCTTCGTTTGAGAGGGGAGCTCTTGAACAATCATCTTCAGATGTAGCTTCTTCATACAAAGATGTTGTCCATACTTAGATGCCCAAGAAAACAGCTCCACCAACTCAGGCTCCCAAACCTTTTTTGGTGGACAAACTAGAGGAAACCCTCTCCATTGAAATAATGCATCCAACGTTGGATGAGCAAATCCAAAAGTATGCAGAGCATGCCATTATTTGCAGGTTTAATGGGTTATGGCCACACACAGCAGATCTCTACCAATGGATTCACTCTAACTGGACCAACAATTGCAACGTTCTTCTCTGTTCAAAGGGTTTCTTCATTGTAGTGTTTGCTCTCAGTGAGGACTACCAAAAGGCATTAACTAAAGGCCCATGGTTTTGGGGCTCAGCACGTTTATTCCTCACCCCTTGGTTCCCAGATTTTGATCCCTCTACAGCAATCATCACCAAGCTCCCCATCTGGGTCAAACTTCCTAATCTCTCAGCACATCTATGGCACTTCGCTATATTCCAAGGGATTGGCAATACTCTAGGTTGCTTTCTAGCCATAGACACCTCTAGAGGGGAAAGGGGCATATACACCTTCACCAGAATCTGTGCAGAAATAGACATGAGCAAAGGTCTACATCATCAGATTAATATCAAAATTGGAGACTTCCATTGGACTCAGACCCTCGATTACGAGAACACAGCCTTTCGCTGTCGAAATTGCCATCACACAGGGCACCTTCAAATCTCTTGTCCCTCAATGCCTGCCCAAAAGAAGAAAGCCAATCCTAAGCCAAAATCCAAAAGCTAGAAACCTCATGATCCTCCTTCCATGGATGATTTTGATTCGAGCTCAGATGAAGAGGAAGGGGACGAGGAAGGAATGGACGCAAAGTTGGCACAGGATCCGCCCTCGATTGGTCCTGAGGAATCTACTGTCCCACCAATCTCACAAAAAAGAATTCGTGAGTCCTCTCCCTCGGATTCAGGCAAGGAGACCTCTCCGTTAGCCCACCTCAGTTTGCAAATCATGCAAGCTCAGCAGAGTCATTTTGGTTGGGTCAAAGTTGGTAAAAATAAAGGAAAAAAATGCCGAATAGTTGATTCTACCCACGATGGGTAGAATCCTTTGTTCTGCTCTTGTTAATCTGTTCTTCTTGCTACTTCTTGCTTAGCACTGCTCTTTTCTTGTTTTCTCTTAAGGGCCGAGGTGGATATCTATCATTTCCGATTGCCTATTTTTTTTCTTCTCTTGATTGTAACTTCATATTGTACCATACGTCCTCTTAATAGAATTAGTCTTTGCCAAGAAAAAAAAACATTGAAAAAACTAATAATTTTATAATGAAAAGTATATTGTCTATTTTGAGATTAAAAATTAAAATATAAAAGTATTTTTTCTTAAAATATCTTGTATTATTTCTCATTAAATTGAAATCAAATTTGTTTATTAATAATATAAAATAATTAAATAATTAAAAAAATAATAATATTATTATATTAAATTTGTCGATATTTTCTTCTTAAATATGTAAAACCATAGAATTGAAATGGGTATAAAAAAATAAGAACTATTAAATAAATAATTAAAAACATATAAATATCAATATATTAAATTTGGCAATATTTCTTCTAAAATAATGTAAAAACCATAAGAATTGAAAATGGTATTAAAACAATAAGAACTTGTTGAAATTTTCATTGTTTGGGATGGTGAAGGTTTTTATATAGTGTTTGAATTTATTTTTTCTTATATTACATTGAAAAAGAATTATATTTTTTCATTACAAGTTTAAAAAAAAATTAACTCTTTCTTTTTCAATTTTAATAACGGGAAAGTAAGATAATTTTTAATTCATAATCTTCAAATTTGTTTATATATTAACAAATTGAATTAACGTAGGGGGCTATGTGAAAAATCGCAAGACACTAATCATTCACAACACCACAACAAAATTCGTGAATCCACTAATAAAGCTCTTCGGGTCTGCTAAATCTCAATTAAATTTCTTCGTGAGGCACGTGATGTTTCCTGAGCTCGCATGACGTCCGCAGACTTCAACTTCAGTTTAAGGTGCAAAGCTTATATCCAATTCGACCTAAACAGAATTTCAAAATGAGGTTAATTATATCGATTGTATTTGAGAAATGCGAAGACCAAATGAAGCGTTTAACTTATTGTAAAATAACACTATCATGGCTAAACAACATTGTAATTTAATGATTAAAAATCTTGGTTTATTATACTGTTATATTGGGCACCACAAATTGCTAAGACAAAATGGATTAGTTTTTACAAGCCTCTCACTAATCAATACAATATAACTTAGAAGACAACTTCAAAGACTTAGACAAAAAAAATTAGTCACCTTGAATGTCATCCAAAATCTCAATGCTTAGGATTTGGTGATTGTAGACAACTCCATCCATTTAGAGAGCAATGCTTCATCTAAGGTAAATAATAACATCTAATTAAAGGTTTTTCTATTTAATATGTGGCTATTGGTTAATGGGGTCTTTTTGAGCCCTTTTTTTTGTATGTCAACAAAATTCAATTATGTCAAAGAAGAACAAGTGTTTAAGGCCAAGTATAGGTATTGGGGGAACTTGATGGAATAGTAAAGTTGTAGAGCAAGCTATTGGGTGAATATGATCGAATAGTAAAGATGTAGCTAGAGGTGTTAGGGGAATTTCATGGAATATTTCTACTTGAGGGGTAGAGTTTGTGATGGAGTTTTCATCAACTATTCCCTTCATTACATTAATGGTTCCTTGAATTTAAAGGAAAATAAAGCAGCATGGTTAATTCTAGAAAAATATTATAATTGGGTATTTTTATTATGCTCATTCCTAAGGCTTCTCATTATTTGACATACTGCAATGTTAACGTGTCACGGTTTACAAGGGTGCTTGATTGAATGGTGTGTTGGGTGGAGTGTCACGTTGTGAGCTCAGGTTTCATTTTTGTTTAGTTTGTTACATCATATAACATGTTAAGAAATGAGATCCAACATTTAAGTCCATGTGTGTTTGTATTCCTAGAAACAACCTAAAAAAGAAAAATATAAATATAATAGAATAAATAGATTTTTCTTTAACCTCTACACTCCTTTTCAAGTCATTTATAATATTAAATATAAAAATTCTAATTATTTAATTATATAAATATTAAGAAAAAATAACTTATGTGAATCAATTCTTAGCCTATCCATGTAATTAGAATTTACCCATAATTAATTTAATTCAAATGAATATTATTATATCCCATAGTAATAAATATAATAATATTTATACTTATATAAATATAATAATATTTATATTTATTATAATATAATAAAATACAACCCTAGATCCATCTTAACCACTGATCTATCAAGATTGGAGAGGGATCCAATCTCTCTAGGCGCAAACCTCTTTTATGAGTGTAAAACTTCACAAAATCTATACACCTCAAGAAATTTGACTCCGCTTTGTCCTTATAGATCAGGGGTTAAGATGGATCTAGACTGGTTATATAAAACTATATAATATCTATATTTGTATCTATGTGCCTCTTTTTATTCGCTCTCAATATCCCACCCCAGACATAAACACACTCTTTCTATATATATCTCTCTCTCCCTCCCTCCCTCCTTTTTCCTCTATGCCTCTCTCTCTCTTCCCTCTCTCCTTCTCTCTCTCTTCCCTCCCAATCTCCTCTCTCCCTCACTCTCTCTCCATTTCTCCCTTGTCACAACCTCTCTATTTTCACTTTTCTCCCTCTATTTATTTCTTCTTGGTTCCCTCTCTCTCACCCTGCAACTGCATCACTATCTCCTTCTCTCCCTTGAGTCCTCTCTCTCCCTTCTCTTCCACCTCCCTTTGTCTCTCCCCCCATTACACACACACACACACACACACACACACTCTCGCCTCCAACACTATCACTATCTCCCTCCCTCTCAACCCCCTCCCTTCCTCTCTCCCCTTCACTTTTCTTATTTTCATCACTTGGATCCTTAGTTAAGATGAATCTATGTTAGTTCTTACTAATATTATTTATAGTATATAAATTCCACATCTTTAAATATGAAAGTATTATCATTTTCAATTTTATTAAAACCTTGATTTAATTTCTATGTGAATATTTTTAGTAGTGGTGAGGATAGAGGATTTAGGTATATCTCAAAACTAATTATAACATTTTCCCTTTTAGCTTCAATTCAAAAAATGTTATAAAATTAAATTAAAATAAAATATTTTTATTGTGAAATAAGTTATGGTTTTTGGGGATGTGGTATTGATAAGTCATGGCATTGGCCCATGGTATTGTAAACAAGCATATTTACAAGATAATAATATCCATGGTAAACTAGGGGTGAATATCCATGATTTTTTTCATATTGTTGAAAAATATTTTGATTGTGAAATAAGTTGTGATTTTTTTGCATGTTGTATTGATAAGTCATGGTATTAGCCCATGCTATTATAATGAATCCTATTCACAAGTTCGTAATATCAATGAATGTCCATGATTAAGAATCTTATCATATTGTTATAAAATATTTTGATTGTGAAATAAGTTGTCTTTTCTGCATGTGGTATTGATAAACCATGGTATTGGCCCATGGTGTTGTAACAAAGTCTATTTAGAGGCTAATAATATCCATGGTAAAGTGGGAGTGAATATCCATGGTTAAGAATATTTTCATATTGATCTAAAATATTTTGATTGTGAAATAAGTTAAGTTTTCTTGGGCATGTGGTATTGGTAAGCTATGGTATTGTAACAAAGCCTAATTAAATTACAAGTTAATAATATCTATGGTAAAATGGAGTAAATATTCATGATTAAGAATATTGTTATATTGTTATAATACATTATGGTTTTTTGGCATGTTGTATTGATAAGCCATGTTATTGGCTCATGGTATTGTAACAAAGCCTATTACCAAAGTCAAAATATTAAAAATTGATTTTTATTATTTTTATTACTTTAACATTTTATTATTATTATTTTTATAATTTAACTTTTTATTATTAAATTAAACCAATATTTAAAATGTTTACAGTCATCACCGATATACTTTTTAACTTTTACTTTTATTTATTTTGTATTTTTTTATTTTTTTAATTAAGATGATGTTTAAAATTGTTTACATCCTTATATTACATCTACATATCTACTCTATACTAGGTTCCCAAAGCATATTTAGGGCCAAATAAAAATCATCCCTCTAGCTCTTGGTGCCAGTATACTATTTTCATTATTGAAATTGTATTTTTGAATATATAAATGTAATCAACACTTTAAAAAAATTATTACCCTTAAATTAGTCAATCCTTATAACTCTTTTTTAATTTTCAACAAAATTTTGAACAAAAATATCAAGAAAGGTATAACTAAGAAAAGTCAAATAAAATTAAAATCATAACATATGTAACCCTATGATCTTTTTAATTCACATATTTTATAAATAATTTTTTCAATCCATGTTGCATGATTAAACTTTACCTAAAATTTTTACTTTTGTAAAATTTTAATCTCTTAAAAACAAAATTTTTATGGCTTCAAAAAATGGAGAAAACTGTATATTAATTATGTTTCGTTAATGTTACATCATATCTTTCATAATAATATAATAATAATAATATTTATTTTTAAATTTAGTTCACTAATGATTTAGTTATGTTGAAGACTTTTTTGCTTGTGGACCAAACCTTGTTTAGCAATGTAGTAAATATTTCTATCTCTATCTTTAATTTTTCATTATGATCATTTTTTCTTAATTTTAATTCTTTATATCTAAACTATTTTATATAATTTGGTTGAATATAGTTCAATAATACCTTAATTGTTCTTTAAGTTTTATTCATAAAGTTAAACCTTTACAAATTACCCGTTAATTTTATATATATATTTATATTATATATTATTATATTATATAGTATTATTATATTAAATAAGCTATAAATTTATTTAAATATTTTTAAACATTCCTTTGTCCCTTCCATAGTTTAGTTGTTAGGTTAACCTGTCTCCCTATTTAACCTTTTTCCCACATCTATTTCTTCTTCGTGTCTTGATTTAAGCTTCTATTTAACCTAGTTTAAGCTTCTATTTAACCTTCTTGTGAGATTTGTTTCTTGATTGTGTCCTCATGATGAACCACACTCGGTGATGCATGATTTCTTTCTGAAAAATTCTCTATACATTGTTAAAATCTAAACAAATGTATATATTCTATTAAAAAACACATATATTAACCATTAAACCCGCTCAAACTATACTTATATATTCAAAATTGTAATATAAATTTTTTATATTCAAAATGATAATATAAATTTTTTATATTCAAAATGATAATTAATTTTTTTAACTCAAGTCATTATACTTATATATGATAAAAACTATACACTTATTTCATATTCCATTACAACTTAATAACATTTGAGAGAATTTGTCGTGGTAAATCACATGATATTTATTTTGTCAACTCGTTTCAAACCAGCTAGTGTGGTTCAGCATTAGGACAAGTTGAAGAATCATATCCAACTTCGCATATTAAATACTGAGAGTGGAACCTCCAATGGCTATAATTCTAGATAGGTAACTGTTAGAATAACTATTGGCTAGATTAAACTAGGAAACAATTAGATGGATAGGACCATGGACATAACCATAATTAGCAAAGAAGTCAAATAGATATATTACTGAGAGGTTTTGCTTATTATATATATATAAACTATTTATATGGAGATATATGAAATTACAAAGAGGTTTAAAAATAATAAAATAAAATTTTACCAATATATAAAATAAATTTATTGAATTAATATTTTAGTTAAAAAGGGGGGTCTTAACTATTTAATGAAAATAAATAAATAAATAAATATTATAAACTATAATAATTTAAATATTCGGATTTAATTAAATGTTTATTTCAATTGTGAATCCTAGACTAATTTCAATATTTAAGTAATTATTTTTCTTTCTAAAAAAAAAAAACCTAATTCACACAACAAAGGCCAATGGTTACAAGAACAAGCAATCAACAAGGGAAGGGAGGAAGGGAAGAAAATGACTAGGAAGAGAGTGCTCGGACCCAACAACTACTGATTTTACAATCATCATCTCTATTGAGATTGCTCGGCCTTTTTTCAATTTCCAGGGCTTCCCTAAATTTTCGGTGATGGAACTGCGAAACTCCAGCAAGAAAGCTAGCCTCCTCAATACAAACAGGATGCTTGGTTCTCTCTACATGCTCTGCTAAAGTGGAAGACTTGCTTCTCCTATGTTTAAAGTAAGTTGCGTGCTCATTAATCCTTTGATTAATGGAGCGACGAGTCTCATCAATATAGGGGGTCCCACAGGAACAAGGGATAATATATACTCCTTTCATATCCTTTGGGTTGATAGGATCCTTCACAGATCTGAGGGATCTACGAATGGTGTTAAGGGGTTTAAAGGTAGAGGGGACATTATGCTTCTTAACAATCCTAGCAATCTTATTAGTGGTCTCCTGAACAAATGGAAGATGGATGTCGACAAACCACTCCTTTGGTTCCATTTTTGATAGCAAATTCATGGCAGAATTGACAAAAACTTTCTGACCCAAGGATTTACTATAACCATTTTCAACAAAGATATCAAGGATATGGGATTTCTCCTTCTCAAAGCTCTTTTCATGAGAGGTCCTAAGGGCACAAGTAGCAAGGGTGTTTAGAACACCCAATTTCTGAGCTGGGAAATGGTGGGAACTGGCATGCAGATACTGTTGTGTATGATTTTTCTTATGAAACACTTGGTGGGAGAGGGAACCATCACAATTCTTAGAAATACGAATATCAAGGAATGAGAGGCAACCATCGACTTCTTGTTCCTTGGTGAACTTAATGGCTGAGGATTGACTATTGAGATGCTCGAAGAAGAGATCTAGCTCCTCTTGGCCATGAGACCAAATGACATTGGTGTCATCTACTTACCTTTTCTAAAGCTTTGGCAACAAGCGGGTTGAGCTTAGAGCCTTGGATTTAAAATCTTCCATAAAAAGAGTTGCAACGAGAGGGGATAGGGGCGAGCCCATGGCAACCCCACAGGTTTGCTCAAATGAATCTCCTTCAAAACTAAAAAAGGTAGAAGTGAGGCAAATCTCAACCAATCGAGCAATATTAGGATCTGTTAAGCGGTTGATCACCTCCATGGCCTCATTAATAGGGATGAAAGTGTACAAAGAAGCCACATCAAAACTAACAAGAATGTCCCCTGAGTCAAGCTTAATGTCCTTGATCTCTTTAATAAAGGAAGCAGAGTCTTTGACGAAGGAATTAGTATGACCAACTAAGGGTTTAAGCTTTAAGGCAAGGAACTTAGCAAGAAGATAGGTAGGACCACTAATGGTGTTGGCAATGGGTCTAAGGGGAGCTCCTTCCTTGTGAATATTAGGGAGCCCATAGATCCTATGAGTGATGGGATTGCTCTTAATGAGTTTATGGTGCACAAAACTCACTGAGTTATAGGATTTAATGACAAGCGCCACATTCCTCGAAATCTTCTTTCACAGGTTTTTGGGAAGCTTCTTATAGCTTCCACTATTATGAAGATGATCTAACATCTTGCTACAGTGATCATCTTTGTTGAGAATGACAGCAGCCCCACCTTTGTCGACTTTCAGAACAATGATATCTTTGTTCTAGTTTAAGGATCTGACGGCTTCAATGTCATCCTTGCTAAGGTTACTCTTAGGGGATTTAGCCTTCCTCAAGATGAAAACACAATCCTGCCTGATAGTGTTTTTAATACTATCAGGTAAACCCAGAATCCCAAAATCTATGTCACAGATGATGTCATCCACAGGGATTTTCCTAGGGGCCAAGGAAAAATTTAAACCTTTGCCTAAAACCTTAATAATTGTTAAATGTTATTAATACACATTCAAACATTAATTTCACGTGAAGAAGAATCAAAATATAAATAATATTGATTCTCCCCCTCCTCCTCACACTAATAAAAAAGTCATCAATTTATTGAGCTTCTCCTTTCCCCCTTCGATTTTTAAGGTTTTAGGCAAAGGTTTAAATTTTGCCTTGGCCCCTAAGAAAATCCCTATGGATGACATCATCTATGACATAGAGTTTGGGATTTGCAGTTTACTTGATAGTATTCAAAACACTATCACGTAGGATTGTGCCGCCATCCTGAGGAAGGATAAACCCCCTAAGAGTAACCTTAGCAAGGATGACTCTAAAGCCCTTAGATCCTTAAACCAGAACAAAGATATTGTTAGTCTGAAAGCTGACAAAGGTGGGGCTACTATCATTCTCAACAAAGATGATTACTGTAGCAAGATGTTAGATTATCTTCATAATAGTGGAAGCTATAAGAAGCTTCCCAAAAACCCATTAAAGAAGATTTCGAGGAATGTGGCGCTTTCCATTAAATCATGTAACTCAGTGAGTTCCCTGCACCATAAACTCATTGAGAGCAATCCCATCACTCCTAGGATCTATGGGCTCCCTAAGATTCACAAGGAAGGAGCTACCCTTAGACCCATTGTCAACACCATTGGTGGTCCTACCTATCTTCTTGCTAAGTTCCTTGCCTTAAAGCTTCAACCCTTAGTTGGCCGTACTGATTCCTTCGTCAAAGAATTTGCTTCCTTTATTAAAGAGATCAAGGACATTAAGCTTGAATCAGGGGACATTCTTGTTAGTTTTGATGTGGTTTCTTTATACACTTGCATCCCTATTAATGAGGCCATGTAGGTGATCAACCTCTTAACAGATCCTGATACCGCTAGATTGCTTGAGATTTTCCTCACTTCTACCTTCTTTATTTTTGAAGGAGAGTTATTTGAGAAAACTAGTGGGGTTTCCATGGGCTCACCCCTATCCCTTGTCATTGCAAATATTTTTATTGAAGATTTTGAATCCAAGGCTCTAAGCTCAACCCACCTCGTGTCAAAGCTTTGGAAAAGGTATGTAGATGACACCAATGACATTTGGTCTCATGGCCAAGAGGAGCTAGATCTCTTCTTCAAGCATCTCAACAGTCAATCCTCAGCCATTAAGTTCACCAAGTAGCAAGAATTCGATGGTTGTCTCTCGTTCCTTGATATTCTTATTTCTAAGAATTGTGATGGTTCCCTCTCCCACCAAGTGTTTCGTAGGAAAACTCATACATAGCAGTATCTGCATGCCAGTTCCCACCATTTCTCAGCTCAAAAATTGGGTGTTCTCAACACTCTTGCTACTCGTGCCCTTAGGATCTCTGATGAAAAGAGCTTTGAGAAGGATAAATCACATCTCCTTGATATCTTTGTTGAAAATAGTTATAGTAGATACTTGGGTTAGAAAGATTTCCTCAAAGCTGTCATGAATTCACTATGAAAAAGGGAACCAAAGGAGCGGGTTCCCAGCGTCCATCTTCCATTTTTTCAGGGGACCATTGATAAGATTACTAGGATTCTTAAAAAGCATAATGTTCCCTCTACCTTTAGACCCATTAACACCATTTATAGATTCCTCAGATCTGTGAAGGATCCTGTCGACCCAAAGGATATGAAAGGAGTATATATTATCCCTTGTTCCAGTGGGACCCCCTATATTGTTGAGACTGGTCACTCCATTAATCAAAGGATTAGCGAGCACGCAGCTGACCTTAAACATAGGAGAAGCAAGTCTTCTGCTTTAGCAGAGCATGCAGAGAGAACCAAGCATCATGTTTGTATTGAGGAGGCTAGTGTTCTTGCTAGAGTACCGCAATTTCATTGCCGAAAATTTAGGGAAGCCCTGGAGATTGAAAAAAGGCTGAGAAATCTCAATAGAGAGGATGGTTGGAAAATTAGTAGTTGCTAGCTCCCAGCACTCTCTTCCTAGTCATTTTCTTCCCTTCCTCCCTTCCCTTGTTAATTGATTGTTCTTGTAACCTGTTAGACCCCTATACTACTAGTGTAACCCCTTATTGTTATTAGTACAACCCACCTATTATATTGATGTACCCATGCATGCCATATTGTTACTATTGCTGCCCCATAGAAGCCCACTATTGTTATTATTGTG
>APFE031601204.1:27884-54983 GCA_000404065.3 Pinus taeda | reverse complement strand
ATAATAATAATAAGTAAAATTTCTGGGTAATATATCTATTTAGCTTTTTTACTAATTATGGTTATGCCTCTGGTCCTGTTCATCTAACCATTTCCTAGTCTAATCTAGCCATTAGTCATGTTAACTGTTACCTGATCTAGAATTATAGCCGTTGGAGGTTCTGCTCTCACTATGTTACCTGATCTAGAATTATAGCCGTTGGAGGTTCTGCTCTCACTATTTAACATGCAAAATTGATCTTATTCTTCAACTTGTCTTGATGATGAACCACACTATCATGTGATTTACCCCCAAAAATTCTCTCAAATTTAATATAAATCACAAAAACCTCAATTCAATAACTTAATAACATATAACATATTACATCTATTTCATGTAAACATAATCTATTAAACCTAATAACACATATACCATAATGCCACATAGTTAGACATTGTTATAATCTTAATAGTGTTTAATAGATATAATTGTAAGTGTTTTAAGTTGCCTCTTATATACTTTAACCAAATAATGAATAAATTTAGTGTACCAATTATTTCTTTTCTCGTTATAAATCAACCGGTCCTATTAATTGATGATATAATTTTTTAAATATTTTTTAAAAGGATAGATAAAGTGTTGATTTAAACATTATTGTTAAAAAATGATAATAAGTTAGATATATAGATTATTCTAAATAAAAAAATTATAATGTTTTAATAATATATATTGAATTATATAATTATTCATAATATAAAAAAGAAATAAGTATAAATATATAATTATTTTAATAAAAAAAATATGTATAAATATATATTTTTAAAAAAATGTAGATATTTTATAGTAATATTAAAATTGTATAAATTATTTTGTTATTTTTTTATTTTATTTTATAATGTTTTTTAACAAAATTTTGGGCAAAAATATTAAGAAAGGATATAAATAAGAAAAATAAAATAAAATAAACCATAATAATCATAACCATATGACTAATTTTTTCATTCAAATTTTTTATAAAGTCATTTTTTCCCATTCATAATTTGATGAATAAAAATTTAAACCAGTTTTAAATATTTAATTTGTTTTAAAAAAAAAATTATTTATGTTTTTCAAAAAATTGAAAAAACATGCCTCAATTCATGTCGAAATTTTTTTAACATTAATTATGTTCATTTTGATAATATAATGAATAATATAAAATGAACATAATAATAATAAATAATACTTTATTTTTAGTTATAGTCACCCTAAAGAATATCAGTTAATGTTAAGATCTTTTGGTTGTTGGACAAAACATTCATAGGCTAAAAATTTGATTGTTAAACATTTATACATATAATATATCATTAAAAATAAATTATAACCATAAAAACCCAATTAAACATTTAATATAATCAAAATTATAATATATTTTTTACTTTTATTTTTAAAATGATAATATAATTTTTTTAACTTAATTCATTATACTTGCACATAATAACAACTATACATCGCTTATATATTTCATGATATTTTAATAAACATAATATATTAATCCTAATAACACTTATTACATTTTGCATCATACCTTAATGACACATATTTGACATTGTTATAATAGTATTTAATAGTGCCTAGTAGATAAGACGGTAAGTGTTTAAGCTGCGTCTTAGATACTTCTAAAAAATAATGAATACATTTAGTGGTGCCAATTAATTTTTTGCTCTCTATCAATCAATGGGTCCATTTAATTCATGGCATAATTTTTTAACTATTTTTTAAAAAGATAAACGAGGAATTTACTTTAAACATGATTCTTAAAAAATGATAATTAAGTATAAATATATTAGTTATTTTTAATTAAAAAATATGATATTTATAATAGATAATAAAATTATATAATTATTCATAACATTAAATTTATGTATTATTTATAATCTATAAAATATTTTTTTTAATTAAAAATATAATATATTAAACTTAATAACACCTATAAGATATTACATGTTACTTTAATAACAAATACTTAACATTGTTATATTCCCACTTAATAGTGCTTAATGGATACCACTAATGTTACCTTAATGACACACATTGTTATAATCTTATTTAATCGTGCCTAATAGATACAGCTATAAATGTTTAGGGTGCCACTTAGATAATTGTACCAAATAATGAATAAATTTAGTACTGCAAGTTAATTTTTTTACAACTATAAATTAATGGACCTGTTAATTGATGATATACATTTTTTAATATATGCTAGAAAGATAGATAAAGTGTTTACCTTATACATTGCTCTTAAAAAGTCATAATACGTAAAAATATATAATTATTTTTAATAAAAAATTATGATATTTTATAATATATATTAAAATTGTATAAAAAAAAATTGTAAGTTGAGTAGGACTCTTTTTTCATTCATTCATAATTCAAGCATGTTATATTATGATGGATCTTTCATAGCCTCAACCTGCCCATTGGGAAACCAGGTTTGTTGGCCATCAGAAGGCGTTATAAGCCAACCAAAATCAAAAGTCTTTGAGTGTATCAAATTTGTCATGGTAGGCCTTAAGGTCTCAAATCCACAAGATGTTTTCATACTAAATCTAGAAATACTTATCGATATGGACAACATAAAAAAATATTCAAAAACTATTCAAAAAGTAGACATAATAGAAAATGCTAACTAGTCCTCAGATGACTCAATAAACGCACAATCTTTTGCATTAGACCCTCCGATTTCAGAGTAATGAGAGCACCAAAGGTTCTATTCAATTCGGCCCAATCAAACATTCTACTGTTGGACTTGGAACTGGACAAGTTGAAATTCTTTCTGGATCTCTCGTAAGGGAGGATCAAGTTACATGTATTAAGAGGTGTGCATGATTGCTTCGGCCACTAGATATTTCATCATCTAGTATAGGTGGATGGTCTGTTTATATTGGGTGACCCTACCATGGGTATTACCTAGGTCAGGAACCTGTAACTCACAATCAATTTCCTGTGCCTCCTCCTCAGCCTGGCAGGTAAGATCAGCCTCCCGACTTACTATAACATGTCGGACTTATTTTAGAATTCCCCTTACATAAGCATACATGGCATCCTTGTTATGATGAGCTTGGGATTTTCATCCTGCTTTTTTGAGCTATTTAGAGGATGATTCCCCTCTCTTGACCCATGATCCACATTTTCCAATTCTGCCTGTGGCCATCCATAGTCGGTTCTCATTTCACGGAGTCTCTAAGCCAAAATCACATCCAAGCAGCCACCCACACCACTTCGAATAGGTCGCCTCACACGTAATTGATACCTAAAACAATCTCCAATAGTAGAAATAGGATTGATAGAACATTAGTCCCGAGGTAATGGCAAATAATGTCGAATGGACCAGCCAACCTCCATCGATGTTTCCTTCCTTGCATTACCACCCTCTCCCGAACCATTACACGAGGTAACAAAGTTTGGAGACATGTCATGCAGTGTACTCAAAGGAAGAATCCCCAACCCCCTCCATAAGCCACCCTCCAATTTGGGACATAAACAATATATATGAAACTAGAACAACAATAAGACATAGTATATGAAACAACCGCGAGGGCTTTACATAAATCCATTCATACCCAACATAATTTCTTACCAAACCACCCAAACAAAAGCAAAGGATTCCCATTCTCTAGAGAAGGATACCATACAAGACAGTGACCTACTCTAAAAGCAATAATTCATAATAGAATGTATGTCACCTGACATTCTCATTATTCACAACAAAAATAGTAAAAATCAAACGAATCTTTCGAATTTCCAATACCATAGACCTACAGGAAATCTCCATATTTTCAGAAATTTGGTAGGAGAAAGGAAACATCACATACCCTTTACCCTCACCTAGTTTTCGACACCAGATCCTCTCGTCTGGTCATAACTGATTGGAGACCATGCCTTGAGAAATGTATCCTTGAGCTCGTTATCATGCAAAAATACAATGAAACACCCCACACCAACAATTAATTAGGCACTTCATGCTACCTTCTTTGTATTACTCTATCAGCACGATTTTCCAACCTTCCACACGATGCACATGCCGCCATTTATACCCTCACTCCCACTCCACTTTTTGTCAGTCTAAAAGGGCCTCATTCCTTCATAACTCATATTAATTGCCATAATATATGTCCCGGATGGGACTCCTCACTGGATCGCTCCCTAATCAGGGTTCATTTCTACTACCAACTGTCAGTTTCTGGTCATCTCACTCATCATTATCCATCATTTTGGTAAGAGATTATAGCCCTTCAGGGGTACATTATTCCATTATATTTCTAAGGTTGATCCCATATAATCACACCCCTAATTAGCAATAAAGTCAGTTTCTTTGTTTCCATTTCTAAGGACATGCGAGGGGATGATATACTCAAAATCAGTTAGTAGAGTGCTGACTTCTTGACCGATTTGTTTTCTTCTCCAACACTGGCTTAAATTTTCCCAATTTTCTCCCTGATTAGGCCTTTTGATCATGCCAATGACCAAATATGAGTTAGCTTCCACTCCTAGCTTCTGAAATCCTAATATTGTAGTAATGAGAAGAACTTTCTTTACCACGTTATACCCTCCCTTGTTGTTGCTTGCATACCCACAATCTCCTGCATATACATATAGAGTATGCCTCAAGTGATTTTGAAAAATAGCCCCAAAAGTAGCATCTCTAGGATTACCCTTTCAAGCCCCATTAAAATTTAATTTAAGAAAGCCTGGAGGAGGTGCTAAAAATTTAGGAGGAGACAATTAAGGGGAGGGGGATGGGGGCGATAACTTAAAGATGTTGGAGCCAACATCTAGGGAGCAAAGATTAAGGCTATAAGGATACTTGCTTCATGTGATGCCACCTCCCAATCATCCTGAAGCCATTTCTTAGATAGGATTTTTTCATGAATGTTTTCTATGATCCCTTTCCACACCACTAATTGAGGAGTACTTTGACTTTTAAAAATCCATCGATTCTGTTCCTTCCAGAGAGCCCTGAGGAGGAGCCGAAGACTGATATTCCATGCTTTTTTTAAGATAATGCTTGAGAAGAGCTTGTCCCTTAGCACATGAAGATTTGATTTGATATTGATGTTGTCTCCCTCCATTCGACCAAATAAATTGGTCAATTTTTGCCAGAAGTGCTCTACATAAGAATATTGATTTAATAGGCATTCCCCATCCTTAGTGGCATACTCACACATGCGGCATTGTGAGGGTCCTTAAAGGCCTTGTTTATGAAGTTAGTCCAAGGTGAGAATTCCTTGTCTCCAGACCAGGCAAAGAAAATGAGTGACTTTCGACCAATATTTACCTGTCCATACCTTTCTCCATATGGGATTACCATAATCGTGTGGTTCTTCTGTCGATAATTTATAAGCTTGTTTAATGATAAACATACCTTTGGGCATATAGCCCCATCTCAAAATGTTTTTCTCCTTCTATAGTTGTCAACTTTCTGGATTGTAGTTCTCAATCTAGCACCATCCATTGTTCCAAGGATGGAGGATTAGGCCAATCTTACTTCTCTTTCCACTGTCTCTATCCATTGTTCAGAGGTTGTTTCCATAATCAATTCACCGTGGTGCAGTTCAGGTTGTTAGTGTATAAGAAGAGGTCCACAAGGTCTAGACGACTAAAAGTTTTGTCTCTCTGTTGCCAAGAATCCCGCCAGAAGAGTGTATGACTTCCATCTCATACTTCCCAAAAGGTATGAGTGTGAATAAGAACTCTATTAGTCGAGGCTAGATTCAATATTGATGAACCTTTTGGGATTAAATGATTTGTTAATATGCCTTTCAGAGTATGTGGCTTCTAATTTTGTAGGTCTAGATGGTTTTCCAAATATCTTGTCCCCCTTGAAACCATCTCCACTAAATTTTGGCACCAAGAACCTGGTTCAAAACAAAGGGCTCCTGGAGTCTAAGTCCCTCTGCTAGTTTAGGTTTAGTCAATTTTTCTTAAAATACTAAAGCCCTTTTTTTGGTCTCTTGAGCTCGTCTCCATAATTTTTTTTTGAAGATCTCCACCATTTTTTCGTAGACAACCTTAGGAGCAGCTAATCCAGACAACCGATAGATCAACATGGACTAGAGGACCACTTGAAGAAGGACCACTTTGCCAATAATGTTAAGGGTTCTAAAAGAGAAAGCTTGATGACATGATTGGATGTGATGAAGATATCCTTCCAACAAGGCATTTGGAGAGAGTTTAGGGCAAGGAGGATGCCCAAATACTTAGCCAGTAAGAATGCAAGATAAAACCCATGGGTTCTAGCGAGAAAGGATTGGGTGGTAGCCGGGGTGTTAAAAAAGTAAATATTTGACTTGTTAGCATTCATCATCATACCATAGGCTTGCATGAAGTCAGATAGGATTGACTTGAGGGTTTTGGCTTCCTGAGGGTAACTTGATAGAACAACATGATGTCGTCTACAAAGTGTCAGTGGGTAAGCGGGTGGTCATCTCCCAAGAGATGGATGCCTCGAAGAGAGCCCAAAAGGATTGTTGACTTGATGTGTCAGCTAATCCACGTAGATATTGGTGGCCACCCCATTATTCCACTTGGAACCCCAACACTATTTCTTTTAGTTTTTCAATTTCCTTAATTGTACCACAATTTACTATTTTTGGTTGTTTTTCAGGTCCTGAATTTCCGGAGTCATTTTGAGGCCCTCGATGACATTTTTAGTGATAATGGAGAGACCGAAAAACCCCCAAAACGATTTATTGATTTTTTTTCCCTCATCTATGAGATCTTTGAGTCGAGGTACTGTGATAGTCAAACAGAGATCGTATTCCAAAGTTACAACCCCATGAAATTGATGTACCAGTTTACCTAAACGAGGCCCATAATTTTGGTGCTTCATCTCCTATGGTTAGGTTTTTCGATGTTTAGGGTTTACATTGTTTCTCAATAATAAATAGGACTTGAAGCCTCATTGTAACATAGTTCAGAGGCATGCAGTTGCCACATGTATTCTAAAAAATAAGTTACCATTGTCTGAGCTAGTTTATTTCCATTCTGTTTGTAACCATATTTCAGTATTATGATATTAATGAAATGAAGTGTTATTTTTGCTACATCTTTGTATTTATGGTTATATCTGTAATTTGTTGCATTCCAATTTAAGTTACGATTAGTGGGATTAGTGGTATAAGAACAATCCGCTCTTTCTCTATTTTTCTTTGCATGTCCCTAAGGAGGTCAAGGTATAAGGAGTTAGGGCTCGATTTTTTTGAACCTTTCCAAGATGAGCCTCACAAACCCCAATGACCTCCTATAGTGGAAGAAAAGAAAGATGAGGGGGTAGGAGATACTATCAAAATATTGCTCGAGGAAGCCCTCGAGCAATAAAGGAATGCGATGACGGCTAACTTTGCCCAAATCCTTCGACGACTACCCACATGTGATGCATCTTCATCTAGCAACCACTTTGGAGGTGCCACTCCTTTTAAGGTACAAGTTTGAGGTTCAGATAGATGCAAATGTCATAGATAAACGGTTGAATCTGTTAGAAGAATATTTTTTAGTTCATGTCTTTTCCAATAGGGAAAATATTACTTTTTCACTTCTCAAAGATTCTGCACACATCAAGGACTCGTGCGAAACCTACTATGAACAAAAGGACAAGAGGGAATCCTCATGTTTTTTTATGTTGTACCCACTTGGGATTATTTTTGAGATGCCATCAAGGAACAATATTACTCTGTGAGGAGCTATGAAGATAAATATATAAAGTGGACCATGCTACAACAAGGAAGGCACAAAGATGTGCCGGAGTTCACAAATATTTTCCATACCCTCCACACAACATTGGTTATCAAGGATTATGAACTGAATTTGCTACTCAAGTACCATGATAGTCTACACAAGTACATCGAGGACAAGATGGAGTTCTTGGACATCTCCTCACATGGCATGACATAAAAATACACTATTAAGATTGAGTAGAATTTTAAGTAGAAGAAGCAAGACCTTGGATATGCGAATTTGAAGCAAGGAAAAGGTGTCCCCAAACCACAGAGCAAAGGCCAAAGCCAAGGCAGGGTGAACCACAACAACCCACTGAAGCCAGAAGAAAAGAACAACGACAGGAATATAATGAAAGACATGGGAAAATGGTGTGAGTTTCATAAGAGCTTCAATCACAACACAAGTGAGTGTCGGGACAAGCAGTCACTTGTGGCTGAGCTAAAGGACTCTTATTCATACTAGCTTTGAGTTAGAACCCAACAAGGGGAATGAAAAAGGGAAGCAGATAATAGACTCAAATCCATATCCTTGATCACTGCAAAGCAATGTAGTAAGATCATTTTCAAGACTAGGAAATTTGTTTTCTTTATGATTCACCCCCAGGGCAAGAAGAAGGTTGTGGCCACGGCTTCTAGATAGGGTTCCTCTACACAGCAGCAGCAAATGGACAAGGTCGTGGAGGATTACAGGGTTTTTGCCTCACCTATAGGGGTACCTCTTCACTACCAGGTCAAGCACTCCATTGATCTAACCCTGAGCACACTAGTACCAAATGGACCGATCTAACTACACTTTGTTCTGGAAAACAATGAGATCAAGAGGTAGATTCAAGAGTTGTTGTAGAAATGGCACATCATGCCAATCTCATCAACTAGTGGGAGACAGATTTTATTGGTACATAAGAAGGATGAGACCTGGAGACTCTAAATTGATTATTGGGATGCTGAACAGGATCATTGTTTGAACTAGGTACACAATCTCACAGATTGATGATGTTTTGGACTAGCTCAAGGGAGCCAAATAATTCACCAAGATTGACATAAAATCTCATTATCACCAGGTGCATATCGAACCCTTCGATGTGTGGATGATTGCCTTAAAATGCAAAGAGGGCATTTTTCAATGGTTGGTCATGCCTTTCGAGTTGACGAATGCCACTGCAACCTTCATGATATTAATGGACAACATCTTGTGACCCTTCACAAATGCATTCATGGTGGTGTATTTAGATGACATCTCGATCTTCATCTAGAGTTAGGAAGAGAACCTCCAACATATACGACAGGTCCTCCAAACCTTGCGACAACACAATTTGTGTGCCAATTTGGAGAAATGAACTTTTGGCATGACCTAGGTTCAATATATGGGTTACATCATCGATGAGCAAGGTGTCTATGTGGATCCAACCAAGATAAAATTCATTCAAGATTAGCCAGCCCCAACTACTCTAACACAGCTCTGTACCTTTCTAGGTCTTGCTAATTTCTAGTGCAGTTTTGTGTTGGGTTTCTCTCATATCACTTAGCCTTTAAGTCAAGTCACCAAAGGCAGAGTGAAAGAAAAATTTTTTTGGTACAAAACCCAACAAATCGTGTTTTCTGAGTTGAAGCATCACCTCTTCTCCACACTGGTGCTCACATTGAGACCGGAAAAAAACATCTGAGATTGAGATAGACACCTCTGATTATGCTATTGGTGGGCATCCAATGGATCACCAAAGTGGGACACTTTCAAACACAGTCTGAAGTATGCCACTTACGACAAAGAAATGTATTCTATTGTTTAGGCACACCATCAATTGAAGCATTACATTTTGGGGAAGAAAACATTCATCCAGACAACTCACCAACCCCTACAGTTCATATAGACACAAGGGAAGTTTCAAAACAACCGTGATCAGAAATGGTCCACCTATCCGCAATAGTTCCATTTGAACATTAAGTACAAGAAGTATATTATCATTAATGTTGTAGACGACCTCAACTGACCATCATTCATGGTGTTGATCACTATGTTCGAATCGTTTGGGCACAAGACTTTGGGGTGGATGCATTTTTACCAAAGTGATCCGAAATTCGGCAACACATACCAGACACTCCTGGAAGGGAAGAAAGTTCTAAATTTTCACCTTCAGGATGCACTGTCATGCCACCTCGGACACATCTATGTTCCTTGAAGCAAGTGTGCCAAGACGATTTAGGAGGCACACTACAATCGGGTCGCTAGACATTTCAAAGTAGATAAAACAATGGCGGTATTAAAGAAGTATTTTTATTGGAAGAAACTTTGTTAGGATGTTGGGAAGTATATTATATCCTACACCACGTGTGCCCTTGTCAAACCAACTATCAAGAAGCAAGGCCTATATACTATTCTACCTACTCCTAATCTACCTTGGGAATTTATCTCCATGGAATACATGTTGGGCCTTCCTTCTACTAAGCACAAGAACGATTTCATTTTTGTGGTCATCGACAGATTCTCTAAGATGACCATCATGGTGGTCTGCAAGAAGAATATCATAGTAGAGGCCACCACTAAGCTCTTCTTTGAGCAAGTGTGGGTACACTTTGGGATCCCATAGTCCATTGTATCAGATCATGACAACAGATTCCCAAGTGCATTTTGGTCGAGTCTCTGGTTGATGTTGGATGCAAAACTTACTAAGTCCATGACTTTCCATCCCTAAACTAGCGGGAAAAAAAAGGTTGTAAACAAGATAATTGTACACATTCTGTGCATGTACAACTCGAAGCATCAACGCACATGTGATGAAAGTTTCCCCTATGACCAACATATCTACAACAAAGCTCTCCACATCTCAACAAGCCACGACCTATTTCAGGTACGGATGGGATTTTAGCCATTATGTCCCATTGATGTAGCCATACAATTTGTAGCTACTAAGGCAGATTCAACTCATATTCTGTCCCACACCGACAGGGCTAACAACTTCATTGAGCACATTCAATACTTCCATTAGTAGGTCCATGAAATATTGGACAGAGTCAATGCTAAGTTCAAGTAGTGCCATGATCAACATTGGATGCCACACAAGCTGTAGGTGGGTGACAAAGTTTGGCTACATTTGTAGAAGGGGTGCCTCACTGGATCTCATTGCAAGCTTCACCCACTTAGATATGGCCCATACACCATCACCAATTTTGTAGGGGACAATGCCTTCGATCTCAACATTCCACCATTCCTTGGTCTACACCCAGTGTTCAATGTACACCTCCTTTTCGACCATAATTTCCATCATTTCTAGACACATCTAGCATTGCAAAACAACAGACACCAATGAAGCTGAACCCAAACTACATGGAATACCAACTCTGATCATATCATGGACACATAGATCAAGAAAAATCACTAGCAGAAGATATAATCCTATCGTGTTGTCAAAGTAGGCCAACTCCTACACCAAGGACCAAGTTGAGCAAAGGTTTCCCCATCTCATGGATGCACTCAATGCAATGGGGACCATTTATTCGTAATGGGGAAGGACTTGTCTAAATGGATATTGGTGGCCACCCTCCTGATCCACTTGGACCCCCAACACTATCTCTTTCATTTTTTTCATTTTCCTTAATTGTAGCACAATTTAATAGTTTTGGCAGGTTTTCGAGTCGTGAACTTCTAGCGCTGTTTTGAGGCCATAAAAGACATTTTTATGAAAAATGGAGAGGCGAAATAAATTATACCCGAGCATGATAATTTTCGGCCTCCTATTGGAGATCTTCGAAATGACGTATTATGATAGCCAAACAGATATTGTATGCCAAAGTTATGACCTGGGGAAATTGATGTACCTCTTTACCCAAAGAAAGCCTATAGTTTTGGTGCTTCATCTCCTAGGGTTAGGTTTTTGGATGCTTATTGTTTTCCATTTTTTCTCAATAATAAATAGGCCTTGGAGCCTTATTGTAACACAATTGAGTGAAATGTAGCCACCACATCTCTTCTCATAGATAGGCTACCATTGCATGAGCTAGTTTATTACCATTCTATTTGTAAGAATATTTCATTATTATCTTATTAATGAAATGAAGTTTTATTTCTGCTGCATCTCTATATTTATGGTTATATCTATAATTTATTGCATTCATGTTTAAGTTCAGATCATCGGCCAATTCCTTTGGCAACTAAGATGAACATAAAAGGGGATAAAGGATCTCCTTGTCTCAATCCTCTAGAAGGGTTAAATGTGTGGGATGGGGACCCATTGAGAAGAGTAGGAAAGATGAGGGTAGAGATGAGGGACGAAACCCAATCGATCCATCGAGAAACTAATCCAAAGGCTCACAAAATGTTAAGGAGATAAGGCTAGCTGATTTGATCATAGGCTTTCAACAAATCTAGCTTAATGAGCATTCCTTTGGACTGAAGGTGTTTAAGGGAATGAATGAATTCTTGAGAGGTGATAATCCCATTTAGTATCTAATGACCTTGAACAAAACCAGTATGTTATGGGGAGATTAAAGTTGGCATAAGTGGTTTCAACCTTCTGACCATAATCGTGGAAATACTTTTATGAATGGCATTACATAAAGAAATCGATCGGAACCCTTGCGGTTTCTCCAACTGGGCTGATTTAGGAATTAAAGCATGAAAAGTGGAATTAAGGCCATAATTTACTTGGTTGGTTCATTGAGATTCTTCCACAACCTCAAGGATGTCTTGGCCCATGAAATGTCATTCCGCTTGAAAATATTATGCAGTGAAACCATGAGGTCTTTGTGCTTTATTATGCGCCATACCTTTAACCACTTCTTCGACCTCCTCCAGAGAGATAGCTTGAATGAGAGACATATTTTGGGATCTCCTCACAAGACAAGGGATATGCCTAGTGATGCACTAGATTGCTTTTCATCTGTCATGATCTAGTTCTGATAGCATGGTATGGAAATGTTTAATGAGGAGGTCCTTCATTTCCTTATGTTGAACAATGTTGTTTCCTATTGGATCTCTTAGGAATATAGTCGATTATGTTGGCACTGATGGATCATGGCTTTATGGAAGAATCTAGAATTTCTTTCTCCTTCTCCGAGCCACTGGACTCTAGATTTTTTCTTCCATGGTATTTGCTCTTGTTTTATTTTTTCTTCAATTTGGGTTAGGGTTCTTCCTAGTTCGAGAGTGAGAGGGAATGTTCTTCCTTCTATAATTATCCTCTGTTGTATCCCTTTCATGCACTCCTAGAGGTGGAGTTGCTCTTTCATGATATCTCCAATTCCAAGTTCTGATCTTCCCTTTTAGCTCTTTCAATCTATGTTGGAAAGTGTGCATTCAGTTCCTTCCTTGGACTATAGTAGATTTCCACCATTTTTTAAATTTACTCAGGAAGGACTAGTCTCGAAGCTAGAACACTTCAAACCAGAAAGGTTGATTTTGGGGACCCATATTTAGATCCATTTCTAAGTAAATTGGATAATGATATGATCCCAAGCAGGGGACAATTGAGGCCTCAAGAAATATGTATCTGCTAATGATACCTTATGATATAAGGAATCGATCCAACTATGAAGTGATCTAATGCATCCCCCCTCTTCTGTTGTTCCATGTATATATGTCATTAATGGTTGGTATGTCGGCCAACTTTAGATCTAAAATAAGGTGTATGAACACTTCCATGTCTTGATATTGGTGTCAAAACCCTCTTTTTTTCCTCCAAGGATGTGGTGAGGCTTAAATCGCCCCCAACAATCCATAGCTCATCCGAGCACACTTCGCGGAATGATATTAGATTCTAGAGGAAGGGGGATTCTTTTCCTAGAATGTGAGGCCCATAGATGTACGAAAGCGTCACCGAGTCCTGGGTTCCAATATGTTGAAAGCGGCTACATATAATGCGAGGCATGCTTATTTAGTTATCAAAGAGAATTTCAGCAAGGTTCCAAAGGATTGCAAGACCACCTTCACTTCCTCGTTTCTTCTGCCATCACTTCATACCATAGCTGATAATTTTAATGATTTCCTTCAGTTTCTCCTTTAACACCTTTGTTTCTAGAAGGTAGAGTACATTGGGCTTATCTTTCCTCAATATTTCCTTCAAATAGCGTTGTTTACCTTGACTATTGAGACCTCATACATTCCATGAGAGTATTATCATTGAGAAGCCTTATTTAAGTGGTTAATAATTGCCGACAGCGGTATCACCCTACCTGAGTTCACTAGAAATTCACCCATGATCTCTATGGATTCCCTTAGGTTTTTCTACCTCTTTTTTTCCCTCCTTTTCCTTGTCCCCCTAGATCTTGGGCATTCCCTCCTTGAAAGCCAAGAATGTCAGGTGGTTGTGGCTTCTTTGGAGACTATTTGGCTTGAAACTATTGCAATGTCTCCCAATAATGTTTTTTTTTTTTTGTCTTCTGAGATGAACCCTTTGTCTGAGTTACACCATTCATGCAACAACCTATTCAAGACTTTCTCCTCAATTCTCTCCTCGTGCTTAGGTTGTCCTTCTTCCCATCAATCTCCATGGTGTTATGATCTTGAGTTGCTTCTATTCCTTCTTGTTCCATCAACTCCTCTTATTCCTTCCTCTTTTTCATTGGGTTTGCTTTAGATATACCTCTCTTCTCCACTTCCTTTCGTTTCACCATTTCTCTTGAACTCTCCCCTCCTCATGTAGAATTCCAAATCTATTGGAATTTTTTGGGCTTTTTGGATGCTGAGTGGTTTGATTTACTTGTGGGGCTTTTTGGAGCCGCTTCTTGTAAGAAACATCTTAAAACCCTTCTTCCTCCTCTTGTGTGAGTGTTGCCTCTTTTGGTTTGGTCTTCTGCATTTTATCTGCTTAGTCCATGGGGCATGCCTTGGATAGGTGTCCTGTTTAAGACACCAACTTCCTATAAATGGAATATGTTCTTAGTCCAATGGCTATTGCCATACTTAATCCTGGTATTCAAGCTCCACTAACACTAGCAATGGTTCTGTGATGTTCATATAGACACAAATTTGCACATAAGGTATGCATCTTTCTCTTCTAGTAAAAATGACAACTTTAACAAATATACCTATGGAGTTGCCAATTCCTTTGAGAATTTTAGGATCCCAGAGTCCATTGTCAGAGTGAAAAGGCGCATATAGACTAGGGCATCCATGAATTGTTCTTGGTCTAGGTTATAACACTCTTCCTAGAATCATATAAATAACAAACATTGTAAGATAAATAGGTTTGATTCTCAAATATTCATTCTTTATCTTCCAAATTATCGAAGATAACCATAAAAAACCCTGAGTCCCCAGTTTAAGGTCGATGTGGCCCTTTGGTTTCCATTTCATCTGAATCTATTTGAGAAATTTTCTTTCTAGAGGGGAGATGCCTATAAATTTGCAAATCAAGGCATGATCTTTCATCTACTTTTTGTAATTCATGAGTTTGCTAGTAGGGATTACAAATCTTGGTTTCTTTCTTTCTCGTGGGAGGCATTTTCCTCTAAGGGAGTTCTATAATTGGCGCCCCATGATCGGTTCTCTGCTAGGGTCAACCGCATGAAAAACACGAAGATGTGCATTGCTCTATCCTTCAATTTGTGGGAAACCACATTTTTGTAGGAGGGGATCTCCCCCCCCCCACAAACGAGCTCATTCTCTTGCTTAGTACCACATAGGTTGTTTGAAGTTATTAAGAGCAACAGGAGTGACAGACTCACATGCCCGTGTCTTCAAAAAATCAATGAGAAACCCTAGAAACCCTAGAAGCCCTAACACAGAAACTTTTTAACATATTAAAAATATATAATTATTTATAATATTAAAATTAATTTTATATTTATAATAATTTTATTTTTAAAGTAAAAATATTTTTTAATGTTTTAATTTATTTAATTTTTAAAATAATTTATTTATTTTTTTCCAAATAAATTTATTTATTTTTTCCAAAATAAATTCATATTTTTGTTTAATAAATTGAAATTTAAAACTTTTAATTTTAAATTTATGTTAGAATTTTTTCAAAATTTTGTGCGCAATTCTCATTGTTTTGCAAGCTGGAATTATGCTATTGTTAGGCTACGAAGTCAACAATTAACTATGTAGTTGCACATAATTGACTAAAGTATCAAATAAATTAAATTTACAATCAAGTTAAAGTTAAATATACCAAATTTTGTTATAAACCAATGTAGATCCATCTTAACTTGAGATCTACCAAGCATCCTTTAATTTTATTTTTATTTTTATGTAATTTGACTTATTCAAAATGTTAAACATTACATTACAACATATCTACCATGTTGGGATGGAGAGCGCCTCTAGCCACAATTATGATCATTGAGAATCACAAAATCAATGATTGATTTTGAGGTTGAACTCTCTAATTATAAATTCCCATCAATGGAATTACAAAATCAACAATTAATTATGATTAATTTTATGGTTGAACTCTCTAATTATCAATTAGAATCAAGGTAATTAAGGAGTCAACAATTAATTATTTAGCTTGACAAATTTGACTTTGTAAATGATCTATCAGTAACTTAACTTTACAATTAATTTAAAATTAAATATACCAAATACCATTAAAGTTTTTTTAAGTGAATTCTCTAAAACGTTTATGAGTATATGACTTATTTTATAGTTTTCATTTAGGTAAAATAGTTGAAGTAAACTTTGATACATTCTCATTTTTTAATGTGAAAAATTAGTAAACCATAGATAAAAGACTATGACCACATGGTGAGAAAATCCTCTCCAATTATTCATAAACCAACCTAGATTCATCTTAACTGAGGATTTATCAAGTGTAGAGAAGGAAAAAATATCTAGAGGTGCAAACTTATTTTTTGAATATAAAATTGAGGAAAGGTTTGCACAAGACTTGTTTCATGTTCCAATCTTGCTCCATCTTTAAAGCAAAAATCAACAATCTCCTTTATATACATGTACGATATGTGAATATTATTCACAACATGTATTTATTAAAAGGTTGCAATGTAAATTTTTTGGAGTAATTCTCTTTCACTTAATATCAAAATATATCATTTTTGTTAAAGTTAAAATATTAAATTATTAAAATTGCAATTTTAAATATTTTTTCCTAACAAAATTAGTATTTTGTATCAGTAGAAGTGAAGATTATGCACAAATGTGCATTACAAAAGGCTCTTTGGAAACAACCATCCATAAAATTAAAAAAAAATAAAAAGAAAATAAAAAGAAATAAAAAAATAAGAGGCATATTTACTAAAATAAATACATATTCACTAAAATAAATACATATTTAAAATAAAAAGACATAATTCCATCTAGAAAGTTACTAAAAAGAGAAGCATAGACAAAATATACAATGATTGTCAAAATATGGACAAAGATCCAAGTAAATTTCTTCTATACATGGGTGGGACTACTTGTAAATCGATCCCAAAGACCCAAACTCCTGAAGCTAGTGGTAGTACACATAATGTGTGTCTCATATCTATTCCACCATCTTCCACGACCCCATGTTCTGCTCAGCCCTAGAAATGACATTAACAATGGTATTCCCCTTGGTGTAGATATGGAAACATGAAATATGATCAAAACCCTAATTTAATTCCATGAACTCATACAAAGTGGGGATCCATGTATGCATGTGACATATGCAACCTCATTAAAACCAATTTATAACAACAATAGAGTCTCTGAAAATATGAAGCTTCTTACAACCCTTTTCAATAGAAAAAGGAAAAAAAAGCTTTAACTTGTATAATTCTAACATAAATGTTAGTACTAGTTACAACCCTTTTCAATAACAAAAGGAAGCAAAAGATTTAACTTGTATAATTCAACATAAATGTTAGTACGGGTGCCAAGCCCAGTTTGAAGTTTAAAGAATAATTTTCATTGATATATAGAAGCACACTTCCCCTACAATTGAATCCCCATCAAATTATGCCCATGCATAGGCTCCATCCACTACTTAAGGTGTGATATTCCACTACTTGTTGATATATATAACTCAGAAATTAAATAGTAAGTGGCTAATACTTGAGATGAGATCTTTTCAGTGATTGTTGCTTTGGCTTAGAAGTTGACATTGTTTCTAGCAAATCCAAATGCCACAACTTATGATAGGAGGAATATTTTTGAGATTTTTAGAGGCTGCTGGTTCTCACCATAGTTTCCAAGCTTATTTACAAGAGATACCTTGCCACATAGAATTTAAAGATAATGGTTGACACAAAATATTCCATACAAGAGATACCTTGGGGTGTGCAGCTTCGAGTTTCATGTTTGTGTACATCCTGATTCGAACACCTCTCGCTTGCAATCTGGCATAGACAGACAACTGTCCGAACGTTGTTTACATTCGTGTTCTTAGATGCTGATTTAGTCACCTGTGGCGTCGTGTTCTTATATGTTGATTTAGTCACCCATGGCTTCCTGAGTTTTTCGTCAAGTTTTGTTCTCAGGGTTGGGTGTGGAGACAAATGTCAAACAGATATGAAAATGGTAGAAAATGCTTAACTTTGAAAATTTTCCAAAAAGGACACCTTATGTAATTATAATTTTGAATTTTGTAATTTTCATATGCAAATTTTCCTTTTCTATTTAATAATATAAAACGGAGATGTATCTTTTAAAAATATATAATATACAATATGTAGGTATAAAAATATGTAAAGGATTTTAACAAATCAATAAAAATAGTTTTCTTTTTAAAACCACTAAAGTGTTATAAACCTTAAACCCCAAACACCAAACCCTAAACCATAAGTATTTTATAACATTTTAAAAAACCATTTTGTAACTTTTATTTTAGTGTTTATTAAGATCATTTACTAAATTGTTATGAACTCTAAACCGTAAGAATTTTATAACATTTTAAAAAGTGTGTTGTAAATTTTATTCAAGTGTTTATTAAAAGCATTTACTAAAGTGTTATACACCATAAACACTAAACACTAAACCCTAAAACGCAAACCATAAAATGCAAACCCTAAAACATAAGCCCTAAAACCTAAACCCTAAACCCCAAACCCTAAACCCTAAGCATTTTATAACATTTCAAAAATCATTTTGTAACGTTTATTTAAGTGTTTGTTAAAACAATTTACTAAAGTGTTATAAACCGTAAACCATAAACTGTAAATCGTAAATCGTAAACCCTAAGCCTTTTATAACATTTTAAAAAGTGTTTTGTAACTTTTATTTAAGTGTTTATTAAAAGCATTTACTAAAGTGTTATAAACCCTAAACCCTAAACCTCAAACCCTAAACCCTAAACATTTTATAACATTTTAAAAAGTGTTTTGTAAATTTTATTTAATTATTTATTAAAATAATTTATCGAAGTGTTATAAAACCTAAACGTTAAACCCTAAACCTTACACCCTAAACCCCAAACCCTAAACCCTAAACCCTAAGAATTTTATAACATTTAAAAAAATGTGTTGTAACTTTTATTTAAATGTATATTAAAATCGTTTACTAAAGTGTTATACACCCTAAACCCTAAACTCTCAACCCTAAGCATTTTCTAACATTTTAAAAAGCATTTTGTAACCTTTATTTAAGTTTTTACCAAAAGCATTTACTAAAGTGTTATAAACCCAAAACCAAAAACCCTAAACACCAAATCCCAAATCCTAAACCCTAAATCCCAAACCCAAAACCCCAAACCCCAAACCCTAAATCCTAAACCCTAAGCATTTTATAACATTTTAAAAAGTGCTTTGCAACTTTTATTTAAGATTTTATTAAAAGCATTTATTAAAGTGTTATAATCCCTAAACCCTAAACCTTAAATCCTAAACCCCAAACCCTGAACCGTGAACCCCCTAAGCATTTTATAACATTTTAAAATGACTTTTGTAACTTTTATTTAAGTGTTTGTTAAAAGCATTTACTAAAGAGTTATAAACCCTAAACCCTACACCCTAAACCTTAAGCCCTACACCCTAAACCCCAAACGCTAAACACTAAACCCCAACACCTAAACTCTAAACCCTAAGCATTTTAAAACATTTTAAAAAGTGTTTTGTATCTTTTATTTAAGTTTTTATTAAAAGCACTTACTAAAGTGTTATACACCTTAAACCCTAAACCCTCAACCCTAAGCATTTTCTAACATTTTAAAAAGTGTTTTGTAACTTTTATTTAAGTTTTTATCAAAAGCATTTACTAAAGTGTTATAAATCTAAAACCCAAAACCTCAAACTCCAAACCCCAAACCCCAAACCCTAAACCCTAAATCCTAAACCCCAAACCCTAAACCCTAAATCCTAAACCCTAAGCATTTTATAACATTTTAAAAAGTGTTTTGCAAATTTTATTTAAGATTTTATTAAAAGCATTTACTAAAGTGTTATAATCCCTAAACCCTAAACCTTAAACCCTAAATCTAAATCCCAAACCCTGAACCGTGAACCCTAACCATTTTAAAACATTTTAAAAAGTGTTTAGTAACTTTTATTTAAGTGTTTATTAAAAGCATTTACTAAAGTGTTATAAACCCTAAACCCTAAACCCGAAAAAAATTATAACATTTTAGAAAGTGTTTTGTAACTTTTATTTAAGTGTTTATTAAAATAATTTACTAATGTGTTATAAACCCTAAACCCTAAACCATAAACCTCAAACCCTAAACGCTAAACCCTAATTATTTTATAGCATTTTAAAAAGTATTTTGTAACTTTTATTTAAGTGTTAATTGGAAGCCTTTAATAAAGTGTTATAAACCCTAAACCCTAAACCTTAAGCATTTTATAACTTTTTATCATTGATAACCTTCTGCTCACTAATCACACTCAACGTGCACTACTCTTGGGCCCTAAGTTTTGTGATCACACCTGCTTGCAGTGTGTGAAGGACTTCACTTGGGAGAGCGACCAAGTTCAAACGAATATTATTTAGAGCATTGACAATAGCCTTGTCGGCTTTCGCCTTCACGCTTAAAGCTCCATCTAGTAGTGTGACAGTCTCGGGATCCAAAAACCAAACCAATTCCACTACTTCAGTAGTTCCTGGCACTAATTTGGTCGACAATGTGCTAGTTTGCCCTACAGTGGCCTGCAGTCGAGTAGTTTGGATCTGCAGCTCATGGAGACCATTTGTATAGTGACCAAATCTTGCTTTTGTTGCTGCTTCGATGCACGGCAAATGGTTTGGTCCTGCGTTCAGTCGTCCAAGCTTCACAATAACTTCAAAATCATACTCCTTGAACAATAACAACCACCCACAGATTCTCCCCCGCAACACAGGGTTATTGACCAAGTATTTCAACACAGAATGACCTGTATACATCTTAAAATGTCCACCCAACATATAGTGTCTAAGCTTGTGGAGCACGTATACCATGGCTAACCCTTCGTGCTCGGTGGTGGAATGGTTCTTCTCTGCCTTGGATAACCTTCGACTTGCGAACGCTATAGGATGGTCCAATTCTCCTTCCTCAACCTGTGTTAGTATTGCTCGCAGCACTATACATGATGCATCAATATGTACATGTGAAGTCATAGAGCTACAACCAACCATTATTTTGTTTGATGAATTCAAAGAAGGTATATGGGAAAAGTGGGATGAGGAGAAAGAGACTGAGCTATAATTGATAAACACGTAGTTAATTTTATCAGTGGAATTGAAGCCTATGCTATCATCATGACTATAGACTTGATCAATACTTTTTAATATCAACCTTAATGAATTCATCCACAAACTATTGATTTTATAATTCAATTTTATCGTAGTGGTGCAATTTGCATAACGAGAATTACTATGTTGTTGTGTATTGACAACATTGTAATATGTCTTATTTTCATGAGAATGGAATCTATGGCATAGTTATTCAGAAGATTTATTTTTCAAGGGTGAGGTCTTAAAACATTTATTGGCCAGTGTATCAATTTTTTTGGACTCCTTGACCTCATTTAATTCTCCAAACCTTATAGGTTTTAATGTTGAGCAAGCATCGATCATAACTCACAGTCCAAGATTTATTGATATGGTTAATTTCATGTATAAGAGGTGTTGATATTTCGTAGGTTGGGAGGTACTCCAAGCCCTAGGGTTCAGGTTTTGGATGTTGGAGCACCACAAAGTGATTTTTCAGTTTGGAACCCAAGGTGTGGTATTTTCACCCAAGTTGGTAGCGGTGAAACCATGAGGCATTTGGGTGATTTGACACATGGAGGTTTTAAAAGACCCTTATAGGACAAAGGGGTAAGAAGAAATAACTCAAATTTGAGATATAGAAGTGGAGAAAGTAAGTTTTGAAGTTAATGTGTGGGCTTACACACGAAAGTTTAGGCTAACTAGGTTATTTTAGCCCTCATGAAATTTGGACAAGCCCAATAGGCAATTTTGTTGGAGGCGCTTGATGTCATATGAATATAGGTCAAGTGTGAGAGGTTAAAATACACCTAATATATAAAAAAAAATGCAATACATCTCTAAGGCAGCTACAGGAAGTAGATGAAAAAGGTGAGGGATCAAGAGACTCTATTTTGCTAGCTACAAGGTTCTAGTTCATTACAAGAGGTCATGAGGATTTTTTGAGAAACAAACAAGGGAGTCACAACCTATACCTAGCCTTGGAGAAGGGAAAATCCTTGTAAATATACCTTGAAATGTGTCATGAGGCCTAAGGAGGGTTGTTAACTCTTCTAGAAGACATAATTTAATATCAGAATCAAGATAGAGGTCGGTCGAAATTGTGGAAGATGTTTTGGAGGACAAACAAAGAGTTGGACCATAGTGAAATTAGCCCTAACCAAGATGATAACCTATAACATGAGGACGAACTTGGAACAGAGGTACATATTGGTGTATTTGAGGTTGTTTTGGTGCTATTTTATGAGGTCCTAGTTTGGACAATTGTATTGGACACTCACGATTTTTTGGAGGGAGCTTGAGAGTTGACTGAGTGTGGCCTACAGTAGCACCTTGATGAACTAAGTTAACTCTCCTAGAAGACATAATTTAATATTAGAATCAAGATAGAGGTGGGTCGAAATTGTGGAAGATGTTTTGGAGGACAAACAAGGAGTTGGACCAAAGTGACATCAACCCTAACCATGATCAAAACCTATAGCACAAGGACGAACTTGGAACAAAGGTATCTATTGGTGTATTTGAGGTTGTTTTGGTGCTAGTTGATGAGGTCCTAGTTTTGACAATTGTATTGGACACTCACGGTTTTTTGGAGGTTGCGTGAGAATTGACTGAGTGTGGCCTAGAGTAGCACCTTGATGTACTAAGATGGACTAAGAACAACTTGTGGAGGATTGTTGAGGCTTGCTTCAAGCACTAAGGAACAAGTCTCTTGAATGATTAAGGGACTATTCTAACTTTAAAAATAAGAGTTGAATGAATAATCAATGAGGAGAATTTTGTAGCCCTATATTTGTCTTGTGGAGAAGGACAACAACAACAAATGTTGTGAAATACTCCATGCCCTAAGTTCATTGTTTGAGAATAAAATTCAACATCGATAGTGGGAAGCCCTATGAGACCTAAGCATGTCTTCATCGGGAAACACAAGAAGGCACTAGTGTGAAGAAATTCCCTAAGAAGTTGTGTCCTTGAAGGGATAAGGAGTAGCTAGTTGGTAAAGAAGTCCAAAATGAGTTGAAGTGCAAGAGTGGGCAGTTGAGAGTTGTTCACAATTGGAGTTGTGAACAAATCGACATGAGTCTTTATGTGTGGATGAGTTAGAGGACTAACAGTCAGCCAGAGAGAAATTGGAGCCGAGTTTAGTGACCTATGGAGGTTTTCATTGATAAAGGCATAGTTTCTTTTTCTACAAATCAAGAGCCAAAGGATCAAGCAAATGTGTATAGGGTATGACCAAGGCATCTATGAGAAGCTCTACATCAACTAGATGGTCAGTGTACATTGTTCACGGTAGATTGGTTGTCAAAGAACTGACCCCAAGCCCTAGTAGTTGTTGTCTTGTATCAGTGGATGTATGAGGTTAGTTATCCCAGGCATGGGAGTCCTAGACTCTTGCATTATCATTTTGTTAATATAACGGAGTTGGGTTGTCAAAAATTGTAAAAAGTTGTCTATATTTGTATGTGCTAATTTTTTGTCGTATATTCTTCTATTGTGCAAAGTAGTTTTGTTGTGATACTTGGAATGGTAGCGTCAATAATTTAAGATTATATCCTAAACTCTATTATCATGGAAAAGACACATTGTATCATAGCTACTTTAAAGGGTGAGTGAATCAAGGTGTAGAAAATGAAGTAGCTTAGAGGGAGTTGGGATTTTCTAGATCATGGAGCAAAGGGTTCAATTGAAGACATGGAGGTGTGGTCATGATTGGCTTGGAAATAAGATTGGTTGGGAGTTCTGGTGGTTTAGTGGTGAGACTGTTGAACAATAGTTTGTTGTAGGAAAAATTATTTATCATGGGCATCATATGACTTGTCATTGATGGTTAGGATAGCTCAACAATTTCTTTGGCATGGATGACATTAGCATGATTGAGAGTGCTTCATGTGATGGATTTCATTTTAGAAGGGTATTTTATTCATTGGATTGTGATGTTGCATATCCTAGATTGGAGGGAAATGATTGAGTGGTGTTATATTTGGGAGGATGAGTTCTTGTAGGACTAGGTTGCGGTGATGATGGCCTGTGTCTCACCACAACTCATACTGAACTTGTAGGACATGAGATGAGTGATAGGTTGAGCTAGTGGAGATCATGTAAACTAAAAGGGAGTCTATCTTTAGAGGAAGCACCCCTATGGAAGTATTTAGGTCTTTAGGTTCACATGAGATAAGGTAGAGGCACTACTAATATTGCAGGTTTCAAAATATAGCATACGTTGTAGTGATGGACACAAGATGGGCTAGTGTCGTTGTCAGTGATGATGTTGATGGAGACTTCCTATTATTTGAAGTAGCACCCTCACTAAGAGGGAGTGTTGATATTTGGTAGTTTGGGAGGTAATCCAAGCCCTATGGTTTGGGGTTTGTAGGTTGGAAAACCAAAAAATTGATTTGCGCGCTTGGAACCTAAGGTGTGGGCTTTTCACCCAAGATGGTGGTTATGAAACCATGCGACATTTGAGTGATTTTAAACATGGATGTGTTATAAGACCCTTAGAGGAGAAAGGGATAGTAAAAACCACTCAAACTTGAGCTCTAGAAGTGGAGAAAATATTTTTTGTAGTTAATGTGTGGGCTTACACACAAAATTTTTGGCCAAATAGGTTATTTTAGCCCTCATAACAATTGTACAAGCACAATAGGACATTTTTTTCGAGGAACTTGATGTCATATGAATATCGGTCGAGTGTGAGAGGTTGAAATACATCCAATGTGCATAAAAAAATTCCAATACATCTTCGAGGAAACTACAGGAAGTAGATGAAAAATGTGAGGGATCAAGGGACTATTTTAGGTTTGTTTTTGTCTCCATAGTAGGCATGAGTTGTATTAGAGGGAGCCTCCATGATTTGAGGGCATTATGGTTTTTTTTTATGGTATGATTTTATATGGACAATCTCCATTTTTCTAGTCGCAGGGTTCTAGTTCATTAATGTTTCAATATTAATATATGTATTATAATTTTTAATATATACATGCATGCACGCACACAATCATAAAGAATATGATAGGGATATATAATTAATATTAATAAATTAATAGTATATTAATTAATTAATAATAATATTACTATAATTGATATACTATCACAAGGAAATATGATAGGAATGTTGATTAATATTAATTATTAATTAATATTATTAATAATGTATTATATTTCTTAATGTATATATGATGTTGAAAAGGGGGCCAGAGGGGAGGAAAAATATGGATCAAGAAAGAGATAAATACCAAAGAGAGAAGAAGTAAGGGAAACAAAAGAATAAAGAAAGATGGAAATATTTGTTGGGGACAACTATTGAGGTGAGAGTGAGAATCCAGTTTTCACCAATTTTTCACCCATCATCTCTTTTGATGTTATTAGGGCGCTTACTGATTTCAATTGTCTCATTGAATTTTTTGTGTTAGTACTGATCAACTTTGGCCAAGATACTTTCATTTTCAATACAAATGTGATGTTTAATTTGTGTTGAGTGTTTAGCGAGAGCTAAGGAGTGGGAGCAATTGTGTTTTATGTTAGCACAATGTTCTTGTATTCTATTTCTATGAAGTGACCAGTTTCTCCTACAGAAGATTTATAGCATGAGCAAGGGATTAGGTATAAATATTTTTATTGGTGGGATCAACGGGATATTTGATAGATTTGAGGTGGCTATGAATGATATTAATAGGTATAAATGTCATGGTGATGTTTTTATTATTGAGGATATGAGAGATTTTGTCAATAATTCCTTGAATATAAGGGAGATAATTATTTGAGACCATGTTAGTCATATCATATTTTGATCTAGGCCCCTTATTAGAATTATTATAATATTTTGTACGGTGGCTCCTAGTATAGCCATTTTTCTTGAAAACATCAAGGGGATGGGCCTTCTCTTCTCAATACCTAAATAGTTTTTATTTTAAATTCTCAGGGCTCTTGTTGCTAAGGGTGTTAAGAACACCTAGTTTTTGGGTGGGATGATGGTGGGAATTGGCATGGAGGTATTACGTAGTGTGATTTTCTTTGTGGTAAACCTTGATGGGAGATGGAGCCATCATGTTTCCTTGTAGAAAGAACATCGAGAAACGGAAGGCTACTATCAACTTCAATTCCCATGGTGAATTTGATAAAATCAGACTAAATATTAAGGTCTTTCTTGAAGATTTCCAATATCTCATGTCCATGGGGCCAAATGATGAATGTGTGATAAAAAAAATCTCTTCAAAATGTTGGGCTTGAATGGGGAAAAATCTAATGCTTTGGTTTCTACATATTCTGTAAATGAATTGTGGACCACGGGGGGAAGAGGGGAACCCATAACCACCCCAAATGTATGTTCATAAATTTCAATTTGGAAACTAAAAAATACAAATTTCATATATATTTTAATCAACTTAGCAGTGTTTGGATCAATGGATTTGTTGATAATATTCATGTAACACCAATGTGAATCTTGGTGTAAAGTGAAACGACATAAAAAGTAACCTACATCTCACATTGTCCAAATCTAACATCCTTAATTTCATTAATAAAATGGGTAGTGTCTCTAATTAGCAAGATGGTATTACCTACAAGGGGCTTGAGTTTCTAGACTATTTTCTTAGCAAGTAGGTAGATTGGTCCCCTATGGTATTGAAAATGGACCCTAGAGAGGCCCCATCATTATGGATTTTTGGGAGACCATAGATCCTTTGTAGTGTGATATGTATAATATGATTTTATTTGATTGTGCCAAGAGTTGCTCTCCAGCTCAATATGGTAGATATGTTGTAACTTAATCCCATGTAATGTAATATAATATCTTGTAAATAAAAATAAAATTAAATACAAAAT
>APFE031601204.1:0-18438 GCA_000404065.3 Pinus taeda | reverse complement strand
CTTCGGCACTGTAATGAATGCCAAACTAAACTGTACCTCGAACATAACGAAGTATTATTTTAGCTGCTTTCCAATGACTTTCACGTGGGGTTTGCATAAACCGAGCAATAAGACCAACAGCAAAGGAAAGATCAAGACGAGTATGGGTTAGATACAAAAGTTTTCCTACAAGTTGACGGTATAAGGTAGCATCAACTTCAGGGGAAGTACAAGTGACTGAAAGTTTGACTCCATACTGAAAGGGAAAAGGAGCTGGCTTACAATATTCCATGTGAAAATGGCATAGAAGATCACAGGCATACTGTAAAGACCCAGCTAAAACAGTGAAATGACCCAGCAGCTAAAACAGTGAAATGACCCAGCTAATTTTTTTTTTTTTTTTTTTGTACGCAGCAATTACAACTAGCAAATAAACACATTTTGAATTCAATTCAATCAATACACACATCGTTGATGCTCATTTCAGGATCATAACACCACATTTACATACCTTTAATCTAAGGTCAAGTAGTAACGAAATACACATTTACCGTACACCGGAGAGGCGAGACTCCACTTGCTTTGTTGTCGCTGGTAATTCCTAGTTGCCGGTCACTTCTGCGAGTGTATGATGATGCACTTGATCTGAAAACAAGACCCACTGGTTAACCTCCCAGCCTACTCCTTGGGTACTCTTCTTCCCCGCGGACCCCCGAGCTGCAATGGGGTTGTACAATGGCAGAAAAATCTAGCTGTCAGAGGAGAGCAACCTTAGCTCAAGAGTCCCCTCTCTAAAAAGAAATCCTCTGCCTCACCAAACTCACTATAGCTTCGTAGTCACTACTTTGACCTCATATCATCCATCCCACAATAGGGTTCCCCCCAAAAGTCCCTTCTCTCATGGCTTGCCCCTTCTTTTATAGGAGTCCTCATAGGTGACACTTGGCATGTCATGCATAATTATAATATTTTCTTTAATTAATACTTGATAATCACCTACCCATGTGTCATTCTCTCAGCAGGATCACCCAAAATTATTTACTTAACTTTATTTAAAACTAATTTTCCTCACCTCACAAGATTCCTATTTCTTCTCCTAGTTGTCTCTTTATTCCCCCCTTTTATTCCTTAAATTGTGTTTATTACTTGGAGTCAATTAATGAGTCAAGATTTTATCCCCAATCTACCTCCTAAATTAACTCAGGTTATCTCTTAGAGGGATATTCTTATGTTGGTTGATGCCACATGGAGCTTCTCTATATTTCTCTAAATTTAATTTATTTTTCTTAATTTAATTCACCTTCCTCTTTTCTTAATTAGGTTTAATTGGTTTAGGATTAATCTTTATCCTTACAATATGTTTGTCTTCCCCTTTTATCTAATTAAACCACCTCATCTGCCTAGCATTTTCCAACATGGGGAGGATAGAATTTTTTAAGGTACTCTATTTATTTATTTTCTGTGATCCTCCTTATTCCAAGTTTTATTTTTTATTTAATTTCCTTGGTTTCAAATCATCATTTTCCCTTGGTGTAACTCCCTAGCTTTCATTCCTTACTTATATTTATTTATTATCATTTATTTTTTATGATTCCAAGGGTGCCAAGTTTGGTTGTGCCCTTCAAGAACTTCCCTAGAAGTTCCAAGGGTGCCACACCTAACACTTTAATTGTGATGCCAAGGGTGCCAAGTTGGTCGTGCCCTTCAAGAATTTCCTTGAAATTCCAAGGGTGCCACACCACTTGCCCTTCAAGCATCCAGTGACTATGAGGGGAAAATATCGTGCAATGTCATAGACCACTATCGTCTCTTATGTTGCCTGCTATAGTGAGACTAATGATGTCGGGGATCAAGGAATCCGCCCTGATGCGCGCCCCCCAGTAGGTTCCTCATGAGCGAACCAAATTTGGGACCTGCCCTCATGGCATCATCATCTTCAAGGTGAAGGTGTTTCAACCCTTCCAGCCCAAGTCATGGCGGGAGTGCTAGTGGGTGAGATCAGGGACTCTGTCCCACCCCTCCCATGTAGTTCCATCCACCTGTACAACCTCATCACCCATATGTGAGTCATTCGGTCAAGCAACTAATCTGTGCCTGCAACCATTAACATACATCAGAATATAGTTAAACATATATGGCAGATTTCGAGATCGACTTAGACTTTAAAAGATAAAATAATATGATTTTTCATCAAACCAGGTGTCATCGACATGTCATATGCGAGTGCTTCTGATGGTTTCCTGCCATACTCAATAAACATTAGTAACAAGGTTTCTCAATATTAGTCATTATCATAATAGCATCATTTACAATTTCTGGTCATTCACATCATTGTCCATTGTAAGCCTGAACTAAAGAAAGTAGGTAAGATATTGGACAGATCCCTCATGGCTATCATCATTAATCATCAATGGAAACATACGTATTCATTAAGCTATCAATATTGTAATATCATAGAAATATACCTCTCCATCAAATTTATCATCATTATGCTTTTAGTAGAACGCATACATATTCTTTACTTCCCACATCATACATTCAAATAGAGACCAAAATTAACTATTTTAATGTTGCAATCATCGGAACACTGATAGATAAGATACATAACCATTCATGCTATCATAATATCAATGGAAAGCATTATAAACATCACAACCATGAATATCTCAAATAATAGAGTCATATGTCCATATCCTCAACCTGAGGTCCTCAAAGAATAAAGTGTCTAAGATAATGTCATATTAAGGTCAGGAAACTAGAGTGGGCACTACATACACCCCCTCTTAACAATGGACTTCGTCCCGAAGTCCTCGAAACATAAAGGAAAACGACGACAGATATCCTAGGAATCCTTCCTGAAACTCTTGCTAACCTTCTGGTAACAAGTATCTCTGATTTTTAAATTAAGCACATTTTTTTTTTAGTACCAAGCTTAGTAATTCCTTTATTAATAATTTGCCCCAAATTATCTTTTAAAATTCATTTGTCGCAGGTTTCCGAAGAGAAAACCATAAACGAAAAGCATCGATTGAAAAAGTGTATGCGTAATGATCATACGAAAATACCACTCTCAGTAACAAACATTAAATACTGATTTTCTAATGAATTTTAAAAACTGATCATATGATTTCTTATATCTTCATTTAGAAGAGAACATTAAACTAAATGATTATATGAATTTATATATGTTCATTTACCAAAGAGCATTAAAGTGAGACTTTACCTAACAAAATCTACACTTAAAACAATGCATATCCAATATGATGATATAATTCATTATGGAGAATTACTGATTCTAATTCCCAATACGCAAATAATGTTAGTTTGTGACGGATCTCTCTAACAATATTACTTGTCAAAGTTTGTTTTGAATATTATCTATGTATAATCTAGGAGCATAGACACTGCATTCATCGAACTTTAGGCATAAAATTCGAAACTCGGCACATTTAGTTAGCCGTGCCTCAAATTTGATGAGGTTTGACCAATTTAGTTCATGTTTCAACTGAGCTATTGTTTGGTAATTATTTTTTTTAGAGCCCCCAGGTGCTTTGTATTGCTAGATACGTAGTACTTTTTTAAAAGGGTTTTCTCTATCGGTCTGCCTCTACGCACACTAGCTCTTGGATGGGTCACAAAATATCTGAAATCTATTGCTCACACTTGTTAGTCTTGTTTGGCCTAGTTGCATATTGGTCCTTACTAAAATCCTCAGTGATGTGATTCACGTTGAGTTCTGAGGTAATATGTTTGCAAGTGAGAGAAACTCTAATTCTTCCTCCATTGTACAACCCCATTGCAGCTCGGGGGCCCGCGGGGAAGAAGAGTACCTAAGGAGTAGGCTGGGAGGTTAACCGGTGGGTCTCGTTTTCGGATCAAGTGCATCATCATACACTTGCAGAAGTGACCGGCAACAAGGGAATACCAGTGACAAAAGAGCAAGCGGAGTCTCGCCTTCCGGTGTACGGTACATGTGTATTTCGTTACTACTTGATCTTAGATTAAAAGTATGTAAATGTAATCCCTTTCAATGCCAATACATAGCAATCGAGATTAAGAACTTTTGGTTATATATAGCACATTTTTCTCTCTATGAATGTCAAGTCCTTTCTATAGATCAGATAAATATGGATTGCTTAATTCATTATAAGTAATACTCTATTTTGATGCTTCTTTCTTGTTTATTCCTCCCTTTGTGAAACTTTTATACCCACGACTAGCAGCCAAATGACTGAAAATAGTTGTCATTGACTGAAAATAAGAATTAAAAACACACAGTCTAAATCAAGATAACAAATCACTCAACCTTCTCATTTTATCAAAGATGTTGTATGCTTTAGAGTTCTATGTAAAATATATGAATTGGGCTTGTGGGCTAGGAAATAAACTTTATTTGGTGTGAATTTTAAAGACGCGAAGAAATTGAAGGCTTTTGCGTTGCTTCTTTTTCTAAATTGAGATTGTAGACTATAGTAGTTGTTAATAACATGGAGAGAGAGAATTTTGTGCTAGTTACACTTTGGATTGTCTTTGAAAATGGTCAATGGGTTCCTATTTTACTTTGGTTTGGAAATTCAAATTCTTTAATTGACGTTGTAAGCTGCACATGAAGACTTATCAAAGCTACAGTGAGAACATCAGTGTTTAATTAGCATGGAGTTCTATTTGAGCTCTAGGCTGAGAGCACTGCCACTTCAAAATTAAATTCAGTTGCCTTCATAATTATTACTGCTCAAATTGCCAAAAAATTAGAGTTTAGTATGTCGTGATAAAATATGTTTGTGTAGGATTTCTCTTCTCTAGGGAGGAAGATGTGAATTGTGAAATGCTTTTCTTCATTGACAATTTTTTCTTGCATGGTAAGTAAGATAGACTAGAAAAGGGTTGGCTTGTTGATGGATATTAATATCCATATTTTAGTGAAAATTTGCTGTGATTGAAGAAAATGAACAATTTTTTATCTCTACTCTCAAGATTGGTTGGTTGCAAAGATGCCGAATCCTAGGTCTTTAAAGGATTTCCCAAACTCTACGAACAGAATTCGTTTCTTCAATATTTTGCTTATGTCTTATAAATATTTGAAAATATTTGAAAATATTAAAATTGCTATTTAATATTTTTTACAGTTGTTTGTGAAATTCAACAACCTGTTCTACTTTCTTTTAAAACAGTGAGAAAACTTATCATAACTTAATTGTAGAATGAATAAGGGAGATTTTACTCCATAATTATTTATAAAAATGTAAAAATATGTCTTTTAAATCTTTATGCATAACTAATTTGGTTGTGTTGTTGAAGCAAACTAACAATTTTAAATATCTACTTTCAAGATTGGTTTGTTTCAACAATGCCTAATAGTGGGTCTTTAAAGGATTTCCTAAACTCTACAAACAAAACTGGTTTCTTCAATATTCTAGTTCAATCTTCTAGATGGCTCTCTATCATCCTCTTCACAAGCGAAATATGGGTCTCTTCATCTGATGCAGCAATACTCTTGTTTCTCTGCTATATCCACTAACACATAATCATATTAAACCTGGATCATTAATTGGGGTGAAAGGTTTCAAATACCTCGTTATGCTAATTGACACAATTGGGAATAGTGCTTAGTAGCACAATTCGATATAAACATGGATCTATGATATGCACTGAAGGGCTTCAAGTCTGTGGTGGTGCCCCTCTATAGCAACTAAATTAGACATTTCTTATCAAAGATACAGATTAAACCTAGTTCCTTAATGTATCAAGAGGTTTCAAATCCCTTCTAGTGCCAATATGTAGCAATCGAGATTGAGAACTGCTGGTTATATAGAGCACACTTGTTTCTCTGTGATATGTCAAGTCCTTTATGTAGATAGGATAAATATGTATTGCTTAATTCATTATAAGTAAAACTCTATTTTGATGTTTTTTTTTTATATTCCTCCATTTGTGAAACTTTTCCAACCACGACTAGCTTCCAAACGATTGAAAATAGTTGCCATTGACTGAAAATCAAAATTAAAAACACATTCATGTCTAAATCAAGATAACAAATCACTCAGCCTTCTCGTTTTACCAAATATGTTGTATGCTTTAGAGTTCTATGTAAAATCTATGAATTCGTCTTGTGGGCTGGGTAAGAAACTTTATTTGGTGTGAATTTTAAAGACATGGAGAAATTGAAGACTTTTGCGTTGCGTCTTTTTCTAAATAGAGATTGTAGAATAGAGTAGTTCTTAATAACACGAGAAAGAGAAGTTTGTGTGAGTTACACTTTGGATTGTCTTTGAAAATGGTCAATGGGTTTCTAGTTTACTTCCATTTGGAAATTCAAATTATTTAATTGACGTTGTAAGCTGCCCATGCAGACTTACCCAACCTACCCTGAGAACATCAGTGTTTAATGAGCATGGAGTTATGTTGGAGAGCCCTGTCACATCAAAATTAAAGTCAGTTGACTTCATAACTATGAGCATGGAGTTATGTTGGAGAGCCCTGTCACATCAAAATTAAAGTCAGTTGACTTCATAATTATTACCGTTGAGAGTGCCAAAAAAAATGGAGATTAGTATATCGTGATAAAATAGGCTGGTGTGCGATTTCTCTCATCTAGGGAGTAAGATGTCAATTGTGAAATGCTATTCTGCATGGACAATTTTTTCTTGCATGGTAAGTAAGATAGAATAGAAAAGGTTTGGCTCGTTGATGGATATTAATATGCATCTTTTAGTGAAAATTTGGCAGTGTCGTTGAAGCAAACTAACAAGTTTAAATCTGTACTCTCAATATTGGTTGGTTGCAACGATGCCGAATCCTGGGTCTTTAGAGGATTTCTTAAACTCTATAAAAAAAACTAGTTTCTTCAATATTCTTCTTCCATCTTCTAGATGGTTCTCTATCCAACTCTTAACAAATGAAATCTGGGTCTCTTCATCTGATCCAGCAAGCCTTTAAAGTTGAAATCAAAGTTTAATAAATTAGTTGCAAATTCTACCCCATCTAATTGAATGCATATATATCTGAGAAAATAGATAGAGATTTACCAAATGTCAGGATAGGAATGAACAGTTGAAAAATCAAGTCCTGGGATTTGGTTATTGGAGATGAAATTCGTGGCTACAGAGAAACCTGGATTGATCTCTTTCTTGGACTCCCCCTAAAACCCCTCCAAATCATCTTCTAGAAGATGGTTTCCATCCATAGATTTGACATGGCTAGCCATCTCCTCTATCCATCCTTGTTTTCTCATCACAACCAAAGATCTACTATTTTTACTCATAATAGATACACACAATCATTATCAAAATTATTATTTACCATGAAGGGTGTTTATTTATAGAACCCGCCAAACTATGAATCTAGAAGAGCTACTAACAGTAACAGTGATGTTCAACCATAGAAATGAGATCTTAAAAGACGCCAATCTAGATGGAATCTCGGATTACAATGGTTTTCCACTTTCCACTTTGTATTTAAAGACAAAAGCTGTTATCTGACTTGGATGGTCCTCCCAGAAGGATCACTTAGACAACGAGGTTCGTTCATGAGCTCCCAGGGAAAGATTGTAGGGTCATCCTTGTAGGCCACTCCATTAATGTTGTTCACTCTAGTCAATACAGTCTGCAGCAAAACGCATTGATGAACACATATTTTATTAGTTTTTTTGTGTATCTATTATATACAAATTAGTCTCTTTACATATAATGAAACAGAGAAAGACACTTACATGCTTTGTTACTGTAACATGTAACATGGTCCTTACAGTAGCCTTTAACGGTGGGATTGATGAAGAAATCATCTTCAGAGTTGAGATTCTGTCCAGCATTGCGAGCCCATTGTACATATTGGGCATTTCCTCCAAAGTTCACATAATTGTTCGCAAGGCTTAGTATTAGTATGAGTCCATACTTCTTGGCTTCAGAGACCACAAAGTCTAAGGCCTTCATCACGAAACAGAGAAACCAAAACATGCACAAGATTCAGAAAGACAATCAGTGCCAGCACATTCAGACACCCAAGAAACTAAAATTTGTGGAGGGATTGAACTATTGACATATTGCAAAGGGCTCGTCCATAGACCTGAAAGACTTGTTCTTCATATATACGAGGAGAAGTCTACTGCGCCTTGTACTGGCCGTCATTGAAGGCCCAGGTTCTTGCAAAATTAAGCCCATGAGCTACAGCTTGTTCAAAAGCAGAGGTATCCTTATTTCTCTGTGTTGAATTTGTTGCCACAGTCATTAACCACTACGAGTTGAACCCATTCACAAACGAAGATACCCATTGACAGAAAAATGGGTGCCCTCTGTCTTTACAAACCCACTTCCTCTAGCTGGCTGAAGAAAACGAAGAAAGAACAGAAAAGCAGAAGCCCAAAAACACATATGACTACCACCACTCATTTTGATAAAACTAACTACACAAACAGATTCCTAAATTTAAAAGCTCAATCTGCTTGAGGAGACTCTCTGCATTGTAGGTCTCTGAACACTAAAATGTTATGACAGTCGATCAGGAACAGAGAGGGATATATAGGGTTAAAGATTTGAGGAATCAGTGGCACACTAGCATGTGAAATTGATAACGGTGCGAAATGACGGACGGGGGCCGAGAAACTGTCTCATAACGGTAGAACAAACTACATGAATGCTCACACGGGAATGTGACTTTATGCAAAATGATAGAACATATTGCAATCTGTCAGGATGAATTGCCATAGGGAACAGAGAATAACATAGGCTAGTCAATGCTGAGCTGCGGTTAGCAGATATTCTTCTGTCTTTCATGAAGTTTCATGATGCAATGTTAATTTCAAGTAAAAGGGATTGTATTATATAGTCAATCCAAGTTTATGTATGACTAGAATGATCTGAATTTTGATGAATCTTGTTTATGTAAAAGATTTTTGGAAAATCTCTTAATCAATGTCAAAGATCAGTCTTCCTTATTGCAAGCTTGCATTTGAGCATTTCTGTATACATGTTGGAGCAAGTCACCAATGTTAATGTAAAAGTTGCTCAAGTGGGCTATTCGCCTTCTGTGCATTAGCTAAATTCTGCTACGCTTGAATGAATTGGATACAGTAACTCACTAACTTTTTGCAAATACAAGCTCTTTTATCATTTTATGTGTTTCTTTGTAGATCCCCACAATTAATGCGTGAGAGGAAATTAGACATCTATATAGATGCCATCTTAAGAGTTTGAACGCAGTGAGTTTCTGGTTTCTTTTGTGTAACGTAGTGTACATGGTTTTTATTTTTCTTGATTTATTCAAATACATAGATCAAAATATATTTTCACTCTATGCAGGCTCTACTGTGCGAGATTTGTTCTAAACACTGGATCCCAAACTTTATTTACATCTTATTTCGATTTTCCCATTCTCATATAACATAATTTCTCAATTCATACCTTAAAATGTTTCCTTTACAGCATTTAGGTATACTAATTTATATTCAATCCATTATCTTATCTCAGAGTATTTATTATCTTGAAGCCAACCTTATTAAGTTATAAATAATTAAATAAAAATTTTCCATGAAGATTACCCGAAGGAGAGTGGTCAACTGCCCAGACGCAATAAAAATATGAATTACAATAATCAACAGATACGCAACGGTACCACTTAAATCACAAGGATAATGACACCGAAATTTACGTAAAGTTTTTTAATCTATTTATATACATATATATGAAAGTATATATGTACACGTAAATATTTTTTAAATAATTGTTTAAATTTAAATTATAATTCTGCAAGAAATTATTTTTTTTATGGTTAAAAGAATTATTATTAAATTTATATATTAATTATATTAAAATTAAAAATATTATGTAAAATATGAAATTGTGGGTTAAATTTTTTAATAATTTTACATGCATTTAAATTGTTAATTTCTGAACTATTAAAACAAAAACACAAAAACAAAAAATTAAAAATTAACATAAAATAGTTATTGATAAATATAATATAATATAATATCAGTTTTATTTAAAAATTAATATATTTATTTAAAATATAAAATTTAAAATAATTTATTTTTCCAAAATGAATTTATGAAAATTTAGAAATCTTATCTAGAAATCTTATCGATAAAAACTTAATTTCATATAAAACCCAAAACATAAATAACATTAATTTCACATAAAACCCAAAACATACATAACATACATTAAAATGGAAGGAAAATGATTTAATCCTTCTTTCTAGTCATTACTATTATTGTAATGTAACCACATCATAACACCAAAATTCAATCATCGAAACTAAGTAGTTTGGAAAACAAACATACAATCCTTCTTTTTCAATAATAAATGACCTACCATATTATTCATATGGAGAAAAATTAATATTATTGAGCCTAATCATAAAAATAATAATAATAATAGCTATAAATATTTATTTTTTAAAATATTTAAAATTGATTTAAAAGAAAATTAAATTTACTTAAAATTATAAATAAATAAATAAATAATTTTATAGTATATTTATTTGATGGGTAGTAAATGACTCGGTGGAGGCCCAAATTTAAGGTGTACATGACCAACCCACACACCATTAATAAGTAGACGCATGTAAAGAAAGCTTGATGTTACGTTGGGTGAGCAAATGTTTTAGAGATTTTTTTTATTATAAGATAATTGGGCTAGCTAATTATAACCATTTGTTTGGACGACAGATGAAGGATTGACGAGCAAGGAGAATCATTGTTACAGAGGAGTGGGGAGGGTAAGTTGTTAGGCTTCACCCATTCTCTAGTTATCGGGTGCATAAGAAGAATCTTGATAGGAAGAAATAGAGAGTTGTGTGAACCCCTAAGATGGTGCAGTATGCGACATGGGATCGTGGATCACATCGATCATTGGTGAGTGAAGCAATCATCAGAAAGGCTAGAGAGAGGTTGGTTGGAGTCTTCGGGTCCTCATTCATCTTGCGTCAAGGGGAAGTATGCCATTCATTCTCATTGGTCTTCTTGTATTGTTTAATCTTTGTTGTTTTCAAGTCGCGGTGGTCTTTGTCTTGTTGGGGGCTTCAGAAAAGTTGGAAGGAGGTTGACGGGGTCTTTGTGCATAGTTGGTGGCCGGTGTGGTTTTCCTCCTCTCATTCTCTTTATTTCTTGGAGGGGCTTATGTTTTCGTTGAGTGTTTAGTGGTTTTTAGGGGAGTGGGGTCCTCACTGTTTCCTTCCGGGAGTTTTTGAGAAAAAAATGGAGGCCTATGGAGGGTGATGGCATGCTTGGCGGTTAGTTCATACAGGCCAATGTGCTCATTATGGGGGTAATTTGTTTTCGTTGAATGGGAGCGGTATCACTCATCTAAAACGTAAGCCGAACAATGCTAATGTAGTTGAAATAGGAGGTGGTTGGGTCAATTGGGAAGGCTTTGGAACTTCCAATGTAAACTAGTGGTCAGGAGTGGGAAGTGAGGTGTATTCTATAGTGAGTTCAAGTGGGTGGGCATTTAAAGCTTATGGGGTAGGGGTTGGGCATTTGAGGTAGGGGACATAGAAAGTTTCTGGTGATTTGACAATGCTCCATTAAAGAGGGAGGCCCATAAGGGGGGTCATCCATCAAGGTTAGGGTGTTACCAACCGAGTTGTTCAAGTTGATGAGAATGAAGGTTTGGTGTAGCAGCAAGAGTCATCCTCGGGGTGTGCGGAGCTTCCACCACCCTTTGACTATTTGGAGGCACAAATTCGAGTAGTGATAGTGGTAGTCGAGCAATTGGAAAGAGAAAGGTGACATGATCATAATGAGGTTATCAATTTTCCACAGAATATACAAGAGAGTCAATGGAAAATATTGGATCGACAAATCTCTCTTCATAGAGGAAAAAATCAACTTTAGGAGAAGGTGGATGATTTTGAAAGTAGAATGTCTCACATGGAATCACACATTCATGAAGCATATTGACGGCCTAGAGGAGGAGAACTAAAAACCAAGTCACACATTCATGAAGCATATTGACGGCCTAGAGGAGGAGAACTAAAAACCAGGATTCGAGTAACATGACTAGTTAACTATGATTTAAGGACATTTTTTTGCTTTTTGGATACTTTTGGTCACTTTGAGCCCTTAATTTATTGTCTCCTTGTTTTGTTTAGCTATTATCCATGTTTTTATGTTTTTACTTGAGGGCCAATAAGAGTAAGGCCTTGGAGGTTTTGAAATAGTGCAAGTGGCCATGTAATCTTCTTTCAAATTAATAGAAAATGTTGAATCATATATATATAATTTTATATCGATTATAATAAAAAATATTTAGTTTTCATTACAAATTGATTTGAAAAATAAATAAATAAAATAAATAAAAAATAAAAAATAAAAATTAATTAATTACTTTAGAATAAGCAAAATAAAAAGTATTTATTTATATTCCAGAGTTTAATATTAAAAAGAATGATTACTTTTGATTACTTAATAGCAACAAAAAAAAGATTAGACTATTTTCATGGTTGATTGTCTTCAAAGTTCTTTACCTAAATTAAAAGAGTAACAACTTATTTTTCCTAACTATAATATTTCAAAAGCTCCATATTAATAAATATCTATATAAAACTGAATATTTATAAGAAATTCTCTCTATATAATAGTAAAAAAATTAAAACAATAATTTATTAAACATACTATATTAAGCTCATTAATATTCTTAACAAATTATTAAAATTATAAACAAAGTAAACATCCAAGAAGAAAAAGTAAATACAGTGTAGGATAAATAATTAAAATTAAAATAAACTATCATTAAACAAAATTAAAATTAAAATATTAATTTTATTATAAATAGAAAAATAAATATTATATTATTAATTATATATATATATATATATATAATATAATATAATATAATATAATATGAAAAATAATTTATTTTTGCTTGTTTTTTTAAGGTCAAGATGGTAGAGATGTAATGTTTAACATTTTCATTTAGTTAAAATAAAACAAAAAAAAATTAAATTAAATGAAAAAATAAAAGACAGAAAATTCTCTAGCCCATGGTTTTTTTGGCATGGTATTCTTAACACGTGGTATTTCTCACATTTTCTTATGATTAAACAACCCTAGATCTATTCAATATCTACCAAGGAATGAGACAGATCAAATCTCTTTTCATTCTAAAAAAAGTTTGCATGTAGAAAAGGAGATTTGATCGATATGTAGATCCTAAGTTAAGATGGATCTCTGCTAGTTATATATTGGTATACAAAATTACATGTAAATATAGATAGTATTATAAAGAGCAAGCATAAATTGAACTTAATTATGGATTTATCACAAGTTATATTAAAAATTTCTCATATAATAAACATATTGAACAGTTCAACAACCTTTTTTACTTTCTTTTAGAACAGTAAGAAAACTTATCATAACTCAATTGTAGAACAAATAGTGGAGATAGTCATCACTAGCTACTATGTGCTACTCATCATTGTTATTAAAAAAAAACAAGAAAAACATGCCACTCTAATTTTTTTTTAAAATGAAAAATGTAATTACAATTGGTTGTCCATGAATAATCAAGCTTTCATTGTTATTCAAGAAAAACAAACCACTTTAATTCTTTTTTTAAATGAAAAATGCAATTACCATTGGTTGCCCATAAGAGGTCAAGCTCTAACTCTTAATAGATACCTCTTAGGCTTAGTCTTTAACATGTTTCCTTACTTATAAAGAAAATAAACTCTTAACCAAATAAAAACGCTTTTAGGTTATACCAAATTCTCTAACTATCTAGTCTATTTAGATAAAATAGAACAAATTGAAAAAACGAAAACTATACATAATAAATAAATAAATAACTTTAAGTTTTTGGCAAAATTTCATAATAAGAAATAAGAAATTTAGTCCATAATTATTTATAAAAACTTAAAAATATGTCTTTTACTCCATAATTATTTATAAAAATGTAAAAATATGTCTTTTAAATCTTTATGCATAACAAATATCGATAAGCATACACAGGTTAAGATAACCTGTTATACTTGCACAAAACTTGTATATGTAATAAGGCTAATAATGAACTTAGCACCCTGGCAGTCATTGTAGGGTAACTCGTAATTGACAAGTTCGAACATACGACGGATGAAATAACAAGAATTTTCAATACGTTCAACTTGTGGGTCCAAAGCATGAAGAGGCAAACTCAACAGACTGTTCTCGATTTTAGGGTTTGGGTTTATGCCCATCTTGCCAACAAGGACATGGCACCTGCTCCCAGAAAGAGGGCCGAGTAACACCATAGTTGAAGCCTGCCATTGTTCATCATGCGCAGACCCAGGAAATCCGTAGCAATGAGATCCACCAAGGCCATATAGATCAGAATTCCAGATGAAATCGCGTCGAATAATCCCTCAACAATCAAGGCTGTCGGGCTGTTTTCATTATAAGTGGACGAGATGCCGATTCCTATTGCTATCCCCATTGGCGTCGTTAGCGAAAAGGCCAACGCCATAAAAACCGTGGTTACATTCTTGAATCCCGCCTGCATTATTCACACGGGCCTCATCAATAATTCACATGCCAATTGATTTCTGACAAAAAGAAGTCTAGCTAAGATTCCTGAATCCAGTTTCAATTTTTTATAAATTTGCTTTTTACATTTCAAGAATGATACTTGTATTAAAAATTTCAAAAAAAATTATATATATATATATATATATATATATACTCACTCTTCACATTTAGCATATTCTTTTTTAATAGTCAGCTTGCATGTCTATACCAGGTAGACTCAAAAATAATAAAGAACAAAATGCATTAAATTGATTAGTATTATAAAATGTGGAAAAATCAGGTAAAATCTAATAACATAAGTAACAAACCTGAAATATGAAGTTTAATATAGAGAATAAGACATGGATATTAAAAGTAGATTTAAAGTAATCTCCACATATAAAAAAATGTATTCTTTAATCACTACTTTTATGGGATTCAAATTTATTTAACAATAAGTATGTGTGCAGATTATCTTTTGTGCAGATAACAGAAAATGAACATCTAATTGAATTTCACATCACTGATGATCTCTTTTGCAATAGACTTCATAGCTACTGTAATTGCTGTCTTTGATCTCTTTTGCAATAGACTTCATAGCTACTGTAATTGCTGTCTTAGAAAAGATTAGAAAAATGAAAAAATGAGTTTTAAATATTTTTATGTTTTAAATATAAAAAATTATCTCTATATTATTTTAGTTAAAAACACTTATATTTTGTAATAAATAACTTAGTTAGCTACAATTTTTTAATATAAAATTTCTATAATCCTTTTTAATACAGAAACTATTGCTTTTCATTCTTATTAAATCAACTCGCACAACAACTCAATTATTAAATCAACTGGCAAAACAAAAACATATATATATATATATATACACATCCTATATTTTTATTACCTGAGCTATGCACCCACCGAGACCCACGCCTTCGAAAAATTGATGAAAAGTAAGAGCTGCAAAGAGAGGTCTTATGGTGCATGGAACTTGGGATGCTCCGAGTGCTATCCCAATTATCACCGAATGCGCCACGATACCTGCCTCCAATACCTGTAGATTTAGGTTACAGAGATCGATGTAAGTAATAAATTCTTTTTTTTTTTGAAATAAAGAGGTTATTGATTAGTAAAATTTCAATTTAATTAATAATAATAATTTAATGTTAAAATTATAAAATAATTTTCTAAATAAAATATTTTATTTATTTAATTTTTATAATAAATAATTAGATTGTATAAATTCGAGAAATATTTCATAATCTGAATCTTATTCACTGTGAATAATGCGGAAAATAAGAAAACTTTGTTAGTGTTATAAATTTCCAAAATAGTACTAATTACATACATTACACAATATTATTATTATTATAGAAATGTATAATAATATTTATTTTAATAATCATGTGTTTTTGCTTTAAAAATTATGGAAATTCCAGTCATATTTTGAAAGGGATTTTTGTGAATCTAAAGTTATTAACTTTAAAGGTTTTTGATAGTGTTGAATCTATTTCCACAATAAAAATTGTTGAAAAATTAATTCCAACTGCGCATCGTCAAAGGAGTGCAGCAGCGATGAACACTCCAGCGATAAGAGATCGCCGATATCGCATCGGCGAAATAGCAGCTAAAGTTTTGTTATTGCCGATGGGCCGGACCCGACGATGGAATTAATCCCTTTTGATAAATTATCGGGTCCATAGTATTTTCGTATCGGGAAAACCAAGTGGGAGCCTTTTTCATGCGATATGTTGAGACCCGATATCCCGGACCCGATGGGTATTTATCATTTTGTTTAAAGTTATTTCGGGTCTGTGAGTGGCTTGTTTTATATTTTTTTTATGTTATTATGCATATATTAAAATATTTATTTCGGAGGTATCGGGCCATGTGTGATCGGAATTTCGGAATCGGGGGAAACCATCGGTGCACATTGTTGTGTCATGAGATATCATGAGATGAAGTCCCGACCCGATAGAGTTCCAAAAGCATATTGGATAATGGATGAAGTAAAAGCCTGGGAAATAAATTTGACGTGAAGTGAAAGTTTTTCTACTGCCGTTTATCTCAGTAAACAGTAAATGCTATTTACTGTGGTTGGTAAGTTTTTTGATGAAGTTTTAATTTTTCCTGAACGGGAGTATGGGCATAGAAAAATATCAGTAAAATCATTTAATTCTTACTGTCTTCTTTTTACGGAAGTATGGCGATGTAAGTCCTCTCTCTGGTAGTCATATATTAATGTAATTTTTGGTAAATGAATATAATGAGAGGTGTAAAGCACAGCAGTGAGCAAGCAATGTGAAAAAAAAAACATGCATTTTGGAGTAGCAGCGTGAGTAAAAACTCCTGTGTGTAATTTTTTTTTGGTGAAATGCAAGCGGTGAATCCCTCTGTGAGAGAGGAAGTTTAAAATATGTAATTGCATCTTATTTTAATAGAAATCCTTGGTGTGTGTATAAACTCTGTCCCCTGTGCTCAGAATTATTTTTTATGTTTCCGCTGTGTTAAAAAAACCCTGTGGAGTGAAAACAGAGCATTGTCTCTGTGTATGAATTATTGTTGTTTTTGGGATTTCCCAGAAAAATCCCCAACAGTGGTATCAGAGCTAGTTCAGGCTCTTTGAAGACATTCAAAGAAGCTGTAGGAAAGTTTTTTTTGTTGTAGTAACTTCTCCAGCAAAGTGAAGACTCAGCAAAAGAATCCAGGTATCTCTCAGACCAGTTTTTTTTATATTACTGCTGAAAGAACAGTAAGTGTTTTAAATACACAGTCAAGGATTTAGAAGCATAGCTGAGAATGCAAGGAATGGCTAGCACAAGGACTAATATGGGTTTGTTTAACCCTCAATTCCCACAGTTTAATGGGACAAACTATGACTATTGGGCAATAACCATGAAAGCCCTGTTTGCCTGTCAAGATTTATGGGAACTTGTTGAAGATGGTTTTGATGAACCAACAAATGAGACTGAGTTTAACAGATTAACTCAGGGAGAGAAAGACCTATTGAAGAGCAATAGGAAGAAGGATTCAAAAGCACTTGTATTTTTGTATCAAGCATTAGACAAGAGTGTGTTTCCAAGGGACTAGCAGGAGCGTATGACATCCAAAGAGAGCATGCAACTCTCAAGACAGCCTACCAAGGCATGGAGAAAGTGAGGACAGCAAAACTATAGTTGCTGAGGAGAGATTTTGAGAATCTGTGCATGAAGGAGTCAGACAATATTGACTCATTCTTCACACATGTAATTGGTTTAGTCACACAGATGAGGACTTATAGAGAAACCATTGAAGAAAGGAGGATTGTGGAGAAAATACTGAGGGTTTTACCCTCAAAGTTTGATGCTATTGTCACCACCATTGAAGAGACAAAGGATCTCTCAAACTTTTCAGTTGATGAGCTTCATGCATCACTGATAACTCATGAGCAGAGGTTGAGTAGAAATGAAAACTCATCTCTAGAGCAAGCTTTCAAGACCCAGATGTCCTTTGGAAGAGGAAGAGGTCAAAGCAAAGGAAACAAAAGAGGAAGAGGCAGAAGCCAGAACAGAGGTGGAAGGAACAGTCCAGCAAATGCTCAAGGAAGAGGCAGCAATTCAGATCAGAACCAAGGTCAAGGCAGCAGCCAACAAAGAGGACAAAATCATGCTCAAGGACAGAGGTATGAAAAATCCAATGTCCAATGTTATTATTGTAAAAAATATGGACATTATGCCAATGAGTGTAGGAAGAAACAACATGATATGAGTAGTAGTTCTAGTGCAAATATCACTAGAGAAAATATCAGCCAAAATAATGTTTTATTAGCTTGTAACATGGCTGAAACAAACAGTGAAGATATATGGTTTCTAGATTCCGGTTGTAGTAACCATATGACAGGAAACTTAGCTTTATTTTCTGCTTTAGATCAAGGTGTGAAGTCACAAGTCACACTTGGGACTGATAGAAAAATCTCTGTTATGGGAAAAGGAGAAATAAAAATATTT